>BLKR01006353.1:0-59253 GCA_011170035.1 Teleogryllus occipitalis
ATCAATGAATTCGGTTATTTCCAGCAACGGTAAGTTTACGAGACAGTGAGGAAGACAAAAATGATTGGAATAATTTTCTAGAGCTGAAGTAGTGTTCTCCAATGTCTTTCGAACGAGATTTGCTAAGTCCCACTTCCGAACGAGCACTGAATTTCGCCATTATGGCCAGGTTTTTGGCCCGATTCAACCAGTGCGGCGCCGAGCTGTTACAACACACAAGTTATTTTTATGAATGACAATTCACGAGAAATTTCACCTAATAAAACATCTCATTTGCATCACATTTTTACTCATTTTCACATTTACATTTTCATAGAATTTTGAAAATGTGCACACAATTCACTTTTCCCCATAGCACGTCATACGCAGTTTTAACTTTTTTTGACGTAAAATAAATAAATAAATAAATAAATAAATAAATACTCTGTGGTTTGACATTCATTCATAGCATTTATAAGCATATAGCATTTGTAAGCATGCAGGGTGATAGACCTCGTTGGTTATACGCCAGGGCCTTATTCCATAGGTAATGTGTAGACTGAATTTGCCAAAATTCATTACTCTTCGTCGTTTAGTTTTGTAAATAATTGACTTTAAACGTTGGACTACAAAGTAACACGGGCTACGGCAAGTGAGCGAGCGGTTTCACCTCGCGTTAGGACTCGCTCCTTCTGTGCAAAACTCGGTTAATCCTACTATCCGATAAGCCGTGGAAGCGAGCACGACGCAAAATGCACGCGAGGTCAACGCATCACAGGCCGCCACCTGGCGAACAATTCATGCAGAGAGATTACGACTTTTCCATTTCCAGCAGGCGAAGTATTTCTGCAGAAAAGACACACGTCTCTCTGAATTCTCTATGCCTGCCACGTCAAGGTCGTGGACAAGGTAACTAGAGCAAGCTTACTAGAGCTCGCGGGCACTACACCCAGAGAAATTGGCGAGAGATTTAGAAGTAAAGATTGTACAAATTACTCGAGAGTAGTGCTACATCATTCGAAACTTGGCACATGACAGTCTTTGGGAGAAGTTACTTGACAGTTATTGTCAAACATTTATCTGTATTAATTTCTAGTTTCTCTTTAAGGCAAAGAAATCATCTATTAAAATTAAATAATACATCAGTCCGATTTCAAATTCTCAATTGAAAGTAAAACTTTAAAAAAATGAATAAAAAGTATCTTGATTTTGCAATACTGTTTACTTAAGCGTGAGATAAAAGTATGAACTTTCTGTGTTCGGGTTAAAAGGTTTACCAGATAAATATTCTGGTTTGTTAAAATACGCTGTCCACCAGTAGACGATACTTGTTAACTTATAGAGACTTGTCAATTTATTTCACATTATTGCTAAAAACAATCAATAACTGAATTATTTAATATCGCAACACAAAACTCAAGCAAGGAAAGAATTTTCCATTCAAAGATATTCCGCTCACTTAGCAAAGATGTTTATATAAGGGAGAATTTAGAAAGAAAATAAAAATCAAATAGTAATAAGTAATGAAGAATATAAACATAATACAATTGGCGGTTGTTTGATAAAAAACTTCTGGCAAACATATTGTTGTATGAAGCCACTATTCACCGCCTCGCGCCGCTTCAGCTTGTGAATGTACACCCTTTTCTGGATTTGGAGGGGAAATGAGTGCGGAGTCAGGGGAAGTTGCCGTGCCCTTAGGAGCGCCGGGCTCCCCAGGCGGGCAAGTAGCTCGTGCGGGCGCAGTTTGACGTGTGTGCCCTAGAAAAAGGCAATGAAATATCATTGAGGGCGTGAAGATTCAACTCCTAACTGAAAAATTAAAGACGTATGGTGCCCAATAATAACTATGATTAAAAAGTAGTTTTCGGCTGATTTCTCTTTGTTTGTGGAGATAAAATGTACTTTACTTATACCTTGTAGCCCTGAGTCAGAACTAATTTTCTACCATCCTCTGAGAAAATGGTTGATAAAATAGTTCTAAGTATTTTTAGAAAAGAATATTATAAATTAAAAAGTGAAAAGAGAAGAAATTGCACTTAAATTTTTATAACTCTCAACAAAACAACAAAACAACAAATGTAAACAACATATATTTATTTTCTGTAAATATCGACCTAAAAACGATAAATTAACTAAAACAAAATTGAACAATGTAAGTCAAAAAATATATTTCGATATCTTGTGGTTGGCTAAGCTGATAACACCAGTCGTCATAAAAAAATTAGCAAACGCTAATGACTAAGATTTACATGCAAGGGTTAAAAATCAATATTTTAGTTTGTATATTGCACTCTTCGAACTAATTTAACATGTGCAATAAATAGTGATGCGAGTTTTCAGGATTTTAACCTTCCAATTTGTTAAAGAAAAGTTGTTGCAGAAATATTTTGAATTCCCTTTGGAATCACTGATTACTCAAATATTTATAAAAACCTGTTTTCAGCCAGAATGTTAACATAATAGTTTTAATAATTTTAATAATAGTTTTAATAAGTCTAATAATTTCCTCTAAAATAACAGCTATTGTGTATTTCTAAAATTTAATTTGTTTCAAGTATCATTATAAAAAATTTAAGCAAGTTATATCGTTTTACATGTGTTCTTCTCACATAATAATTACTATTTTTATTTTTATGGATAAGGCTAATTACCTTCAGAAAGTGTATTTAGAAAAATTATTGATAATGTTTTTTATGTCATTTCGGATTACAATATGATGCAATGTACCCTAAGGGTTCTGTAATATTTGAGTTTTTACCCCTTCTGTGACTGTGGATAAAAAATCTGGACTATTTACCATTATAGTTACAGCAATTTCTCTATTTATCAAAATCATCAAAAGCATTAATGAAGCCAAAATTTGAGCGGTGGGCTCCAGAACTTCTCTCCTTGTTAATTCACGAGAGCAACACCTTGGTTTCGATAGGGTTAAAGGAAAGTAAGTTAGAGTATACCGAAAACTCTGAATGTTTTAACGCCCCACTCAATATCGACACATTGAAAATTTTAACTTAAAACCCCTTTAAACGTAGCTGTCACTCTCAGGCAAGCAATACCAGTCATGAAGTTCCCCGCGCTCGGCCACAAAAGCCGAGCATCTTCCTCTTGTTATTTATGGCATCTTCGCCATAACAGCTTTTCGGCGCGAGACCTTCTAATAGAGCTCGCCTTAAGCACAAGAAAGAGATCCGCGCTGCAAGAAAGAAGACAGCTGAAAGCCCACCATTAATCAAGGCCACATGACATCTTTATGTCACGTGGGCGCGGCCATCAAAACCACATTTTTCAAAGCGTCATAGCCCGTTCTCGGCCACATACAAGCGCCGTACCGCGCCAGCAGATGGTAGAGCAAGGCAGACCTCGGCTTGGCAGACAAAACAAAAACTCTTGGATAAGTCAAACTCGTCCGACGGAAAAGCACGTGTGGCGGTAATTTGAGGAAGTGAAACTGTGTAGCTTCCGTGAAAAAAAAACAAGAAATGTCTAGTGTACGGAAAATGGAATCCACCTTTCAAATTAGCGACCATATCAGTAAAGACGCGAAAAAAGTGCCAAGTGAAAACAAGAAGTAAAAGCATTTCGCGTTCAGACGCTGAGTCTTTTTCCCTTCTCTTCTTTCGGTTTCTTCCGTTCGTTAGTTCCAGCGCCTCCACTTCAGAGCCAGTTGGAGATCAATTTAAACAATCTTTCTGACACTTCATTTTCGCTCGGAGAGAATAAAAAACACGCACGACTCCCTCGCCTGCCTCGGGCGATCGCCCTGGATTCGCTCCGCCCCACCCTTCGGCTGGTCATCCAATATCAATTTAGATAAAATACTTTCCACTGCGTAAAACGGGAAGTTAAAGGCACGAGGTGGGGAAGGAGAAGGAAATGCATGAAAGAGGGCATTCTCCTTTTGGCTGCAGGAGTGAGGGAGGCGCGTTGGGAGAGAGGAGGCGCTCGGAAATACTTGGCACGCGCTGCGAGGGAAGAATTTAAGGTAAGATGTTCCGTGAGCGAGAGAGCTATTGAGTTTTAGTCGCCTGGAACATAATCTTCCCATCAACATGTCCTTAACCGCCTTCATCCCCCGCCCCCGCGCCTCACCGTTTGAGGGCCGCCCAAGGAAGAAGGTACGTCGTTCCACACGTGCGGTCACGTGGCAAAAGTGCCCTTCACAGAGTCAAGGGCTCCCTCGCAGATGCGCGGGTACTTTCCCCCTCGCATTGACACGGAACGACGGCGTGTTTTGTTCGGAAAGCCGTCGCCCTACCACAACTCGCACGTAAAATTGTTTCCTCGGTATCAAGAGAAGAACACACCGCGAAGAAATACTTTTTAGAAGAGATCAAGCTTTAAAAGTAGATCGAATCCGCGCCATACGGAAACATTTCCTTCTTAATGAGTCACTAGAATTCACTCAATAACTACGCACATTTTTAAAAAAGGGACATGACTTAATTTATCCCGACACTAGACGATTCATGTTTCGTAACGGATTGAGGCGCGGCGTGTCAGTCACACCGCAGTAAAAATCATTAGAAAGTTGTAAAGAATTTACTCTTTGCTACTTTAATAAATTCATGTTTGTTTTAAACTTTTTGTAAATAGTATAGAACCAAAAAATAATTTACTAATTTCTATGAATTTGTTTTTTCCAACAATTTTTATAAATGTACCTCATCTGTTTTTGTGTCTGGCAACAAACTCTTCTGAAGAATAAGACCTTTTAAAATATGTATAATGTGATATAAATATAGTATTGTAATACAAGTATGTTAGTAAACTTAAGAATTGTCAATGTATGTTTCACGCAATTACATTTTATTTTTCTATAAACATAAACATAGCAAGGACCTCTGCAAAA
Organism: Teleogryllus occipitalis; assembly: GCA_011170035.1. NCBI lineage: Eukaryota > Metazoa > Arthropoda > Insecta > Orthoptera > Gryllidae > Teleogryllus > Teleogryllus occipitalis. The sequence continues at coordinate 4,832 of BLKR01006353.1, forward strand.
GAGGAAAAATAAAATCAACGCGCGAATTGGTATAATATAAATACACTATAGTCAACCAAAGGATCTTAATACCATTTACCGTGTTGTGTGTAAGAGCGCTTACTGTGCTTGTAGATCGTCAACTGCTTTCAAGCGAGAGTCAAGGAGCAGCCACGAAGGAGGCACGGGGTGACAATGGCCTCCCCACGCGTCATTTGCTCTGCGACGAAATTCCTTGGAAAGGAACGGACTGATTGCAAAGATAATCCGCCAGTCACTTGAGTAAAGATTTCATCGGAAGGTGTGGAGAAGCTTGAAATATTATAAACAAATCTGAAAATGCAGAGGGCTCCGAGAGGAGATCACTTTCAGGCTAAAGATGAAAAATTAAGGGATAAATTGCGTTGAGAAAGAATTCTAGAACTTTATTACTGGAGGTGCAGAGCTGGTTGGAAACTAAACTTGAATTTTTGCAATTTGCAACTTGCAGTTTACAGTTTGCAACTTTTTTAGTTTTGTATGAAAATTAAAACTATACCATTTTTTGAATTTGCTTTCTTCTAATTCAGGAAAAAATTCCAGCATTTTTTCAGAGAATGTTAAAAATGTTACAGACGCTAAAAAATTAATGTTCAATCATCTTTTCCTTCACTTTAATACAGCTTGAATGTTGTCAAAATAAAGTCAGATAAATTTGGTCAAAATTAAATCACTGAAATTTAAAAGTAACATATAGGAAAGCGTTTAGGAAAAAATGTTACTCTAAGTTAATGTGGTCAAGGTATTAATGTGGTCTGCCGTCATGAATGCGTAAAGATTATCAAGTCAAACTAGTGGTGCTAAAACAGCACGTACTTTGTCGCTCGTATTTACATCATCCAGCTTAATTGGGGAATATCAGTTTTTGAGAAAATTGGCTGAAGAGTTGAGCCACTAGCGTTGTTTGCAGACGGACAGGCATACAGACGTTTTACCGTTATTTGAATTTCCTGTATCAAGGACTCTCAAAACATGTATTCACCACGTGATAGAGAAGTCGTTTCTAAATTTAGGAACTGAATTCATCCACTTTTCCGTTACCAAATCTCTGCAAGAGTTTTTCTGCCGAAACTTCTCCGTTTTTTTTACGCATCATTACATAACCTTCTCTCTTCTAGGTAGCGATAAAGTAAAAAGGATTTTGGGGATAATGGGATATCTTTGAGATATCACGGTTCGTTTGACATCTCGCAGCATCGTTGTATTGTAATTATATTCTCTTATTAAGAAAGCAAAAAACTGAGAAAATGTAAAAGCAAAAGCTTATAGGCGCCGATAAGAAGCAGCTAAGGAAGGGGGCGATACCTAAATGGCCTACACTATGTGGTAGAAAATTCAGTGGCTCTCTAAACTACCACTAGTTTCTCACGAATCTGGTACAGCTGGTTTCGGCCGCATCTGACTGCGAATACTGTGATATTTTTGTCAATATTGTTTACATTTTTGTACGCGAGGTAAACTTTTCGTAATACTTACCTCCAAATACAATTCATAAACATTTTTATTAAATATTCACACAAAATTGAAATTAGTAGAATTAATAACAATAAACTATAACGCGTTTCCAAACTCGTGTCCTATATATTACTTTCTGTAACATGATGTGTACTTAGAACCATGTTGTATGGATTCTCACGGCGAGAAAGAAAGAGCTACGAGTAGGATGGGGTGCACGAGCTGAATAGGAATAGCTAGCAAAGTGAGGGCTACGAGCAGGACGGGGTCCACGAACTGAATAGGGATGGCGAGCAAGATGAGGGCTACGAGCAGGACGGGGTCCACGAGGTGAACGGTGATGGTGAAGAAGGTAAGGGCTGCGAGCAGTCGGTGTCCGTAGGCAGGGTGGATGCCATGAGTTGGAGGCGCGTCGCTTCGGAAGGGGCAGCTGCGCGGCGCAGTCTTATCGGCATAATCCCCGAGGGAGATCCCTTCGGGGCGCCAAGCAGCGTGAGGCAAAGCAGATGCACTCGGGAGCTTCTCGCTCAAGGGGAATGGCCATCGACTCGCCAACACACAATGTGTCTGTTATTGATTGGAAAGAAGAGCGAATATATCTATATACATATAAATGAATCGCCGAACTGTACGTGAGCGCATAACTTGCGAACGACTGCATCAAATTGGATAATTCTTGTGTGTGTGTGTGTGTTTGTGTGTGTTTTGTGTGTGTTCATGTTTGTCAGGACAAGGTTTGTACAAAAGTATTTTTTTTAATCAAACAGAATTTTTTAAATCACATAATATGAAAAGTCAGTGAGTAAATAATGAGTCAGAAGACTGAGAGATCTTCAATATATTAACAATTATTACATGTGGAAAAGGGTGAAGAGAAAAGAGATAAGAAAGAGAAGGAAAGGCAGAGGGAGAAAAAGGAGAGGAAAAGTGACAAGCCTTCCGAAGATCAGTGCCAAAAAAGCACACCACAATGTCACTCCCGACAAAAGCATTTAAACATTTTCAAGAATAAGAAAAGTTGGAAAGAGCTATCAGTGTTGTCGAATATCTTCATATGAGATTATTGAACTATGTTTAACTTTCAATGTTCCTTATTTAAGGTTCGGAGCACAATTTATTGATTCCCTTATATTGGTAAACTCTCGATAAACGCAACTTAAGATATCGAAAAGAATTGATGTATGAATGTAAATGTAATTTTTCTGAGCTAGATAGTCTTTTCAGAGCACACAGTTTAGAAGATGAGATAAAAATACATAGCTTGAATATATTATTATATTTTAAACATATCAAATTGTTTTATGCTGAATTATAAGTAATCAAATACGAGTATGTTCGAAATATATCTAAGGCACGAGTATATTCATGAAATATAGAAAAGAAATTATGAAATGTTTTTTACAAAAAATTCTGTTTTAATTTTACATTAACACATTTTTATTCCTAACATTACATATCTGAAAAAAATTAAACAGAAGGTATAAAGCATTAAAAGCACACACATTATCACTAACCTTTCCAATACCAACGGGACATAAAGCAGTGGTGTAAATATTCAGGTATCTCAAATAAAAATCTTCCACGGTTGAGGTGCATTGGTAATAAAAAAAGCAAGTATAAAATATAGGAGTCCCGTATCAAAAATTCTTCAAAGAGAACGTATTCAGATATCAAATACAAATCTTCAAAAGGCAGATTGTAGCCGGTGAACAAAACGCAAGTATAATAATGGGCGTGTCCATCACACAAATCTTCAAAAACAGGTGAAACTCACCTGAGTTTGTTATTTGACACCTGTCAAATAACTAGTGAAGCTACAAAACAGCACATACTTTTTCGCATTATTTCTAATTGCTCCGCTGTATTATACTGATATATAACCCTAAAAATGTAATTCAAAAAGCAAATGTTTCCGCACCAAGACTCTAACTGCTGACCTACTAGTTAATGCCATGAACCTTACCTCTACGCTAAGGAAACGATCTGTGTTTCTAACTCGGACCGACGCTTAAAAATGTAATTGTCTAAAACCAATATTTCAAACGTTCTATTTTCTAAAATTCAGAGAGATCAACTAAAATGAGATCTACACTTTTCTTTTAAGCGTCCCTTGTTTCGCTCATGTTAAAAAATTAAAGAAAACATTTTCAGCGATATTTGAGAAAATATATTTTTTAGAAATTGCATAAATTTTGATACAAATTACGCGAAATCTACTTATTTTTTAAAACATCTAGAAATGTTATTCAAAATTTTATTTTTTAGAGAATTTATTTAAGACAAAATTCTTTATCTTAAATTTTTGTAGTTTTGAAATATCATCACTTTGCAATTTCCGAAAATACGGAGTTTGCCGAAAATAGGACTAGCACCAACTTTTTTATCGTTCCTAGATACATACGAGGAAAAAAATTAAAGAAAACATTTGGAGCAGTTTTGTGGGGGGGGGGGGGAATGTTTGAAAATGTAATTGAATATATTTCAGGCAATATTACCAGAAAACTACTCACATTTTCAAAAAAATGTACATGAACATAAAATATCTGTCTTTAAGGAACAATTTTATTTAAATTTCACTCTAAAAACCACATTTTTAAATAATTGTTTGGATAATGAAAATAGCTTCACATTGAAATTCAATTTCCGGCATTTCTGGCAATTCCGTTTTACGAGGTGAGGGAACCTTCCCAAAATGTAATAGATCCAAAATGTCCCGTTTTCTGAATTATGTCACACAAAACTTAGATCTGGTCCCTTGCAGGGAAACGAAAACCTATTTTTAAAGCCTTGGGACCTATCGATTCCGATTTATATACGTTGGTAGAGTCGCAAACTAATTGTGCTGCGGGTTGCATGCGCGCCTAAGTTCCCAATATGCCATAATCTGATAATTTCTACGATTTGTGCACTTCAATCTCTTCGACGCAGGGATGGATGTTAAATGCATATTGAAACATGCCTGACGTTGACTGGCGCCAATTTGAAATAAGCCTCGTATTTCTATTTAAAAACAAGTCCCACTTGGAGCAACATTTTTAAACATAATTATTACTGACAAATGTAATTTAGGCGCCAGGAAAAGGTTACACTTGAAACCTAACGATTCCTACATAATTTAAATATCTCTCATTCCACAATTATGTTGTGCTAGCTCAGTTAATTGGGGTTCGAAGATTATAATTATTGCTACTTACTCTGCAACCAATTATTCAATCTGCCATCCATACGGAGTGGCAAGGAATCTGAAAATTTTATTAAAATGCTGGATTGCACGTAACGAACAATGATAATCAGCTTTCTTTCAACTTAATAAATTAGAATTTATTATATTGATAATCAAAATGAATTGATCCTTGGTCATGACCAGTTTTCTCTATATTACAATAGTTATAAAACCTTGTTATCCATTCGTGGATCTTTGCGCGCTCTTCATTTCTTCGTTCGATGGCGCCCCGTAGAACCTTCTCCGTCGACGCAGCAGAATCTTGCTTCTGGATAAAGTCCTCGCCTAATGTCCGTGATCTGGTTCCAAAATCTCCCGGCGATACTGTTATAATCCGTGACTTCCCTCACTTGCGTCTCGGGCGGACGCATGGACACGTATTTACTTCCTACAAGAACGCTCTATCATAATATAAAAAACGATAGTTAATTTTATTCAACTGTCAATTACAGTCTTTCTTCGATCTAGTAAAATATATCTAGAGCCGACCCACTCATCACCGCATTGCTCTAGCGAATGAATGTTCTTCTAAAAACTCGGAAGCAACCGAATTTTATATCTTTTTCTTTTGTCTCTCAAAACAATACTTATTCCGCCTCTGCTCTTTCATTTTAACCTAACAAAATGATGATAATGATCCTTAACGCCAGTTCTTTATTTGTCACATAGCGACCGCTCGCGATTGTCTAATAACATCCCTATATTCTATGTCATATAAAATGACATTTCCATAATAAAAATGGTTCGTCATTTTGGTATATCACAATATCCTGCATTGATACACTTACAAGATATATGACTAATATTGCCTATAAAGTGTAAAAATTGTCTCGTTTTCTTCGTGCATTAAAAATAATGTGGATGGGTATAATAAGTGTCGAGGTTTTTGAAACGACAGAAACATTTTCAAAAACAATCCACACAAATATAATACAAATTAACGTAGGATATGAATCGCACGAACGATTAGAACATTTTTTTAAGTGTTAGAATACCGACGTGTGTGATTCGTTGAACGAATCACATACCCATAGCGCACATTTGCGTCAAAATTAGCACAACACCAGGCGATCAAATTGCACGAAAAAGAACAACTGTAATGATTATCATCATTTCCGCCACTCTATAATATTGTCAGAGTAATTGCTTCTGCTGGTGCTGTAATGTTAATTATCCGTTATTTACCGACGAATTATCCCCCAATTAAAGGACACGTGATTCGCAAATTAGGGCCCCGCCAGCGCCTCTCCGCGCACGTGGGCCGTGCACAAACACGCTAGAGGGGGAGGGGGAGGGGACAGGCACGGTCCGCCGGCTTCGTTCACTGATGTTTCGGGTGCTAGGGTCATTAACCTCGTCAGTGTGTAGGAATGTTTTAACCTCAGAGGGATAGTCGAATGAGATCCGGCGTCGACCTACATATCAATTTGCAAGGGTCTTCCTCTCTGTCCCAGTGGGGCACCGCGCGAGCTGGAAAAATGCTCTAATCTCCCGACTGATATCCAGACGTGTGTGATTATGTGTATGTTAATGTAAACATGGGTATGAGAGAGGAATGGATGGAATAAGGAAGAGAAAAAGAGGATTGCGCGCGGTTCGTGGCCCTTTTGTTGGACCAGTGCTTCATTATTCGCCTGTTATTGGCAGAGAAAACCACGGAAACGACTTATTAAATCGGTCTGTCCCTAGAATCCTTATCCAGGGCACGGCCACCTACATTGCTATTTAGTTAGCAAGAACGTTCCGCCACCGTCGGGACCCGAACAGCATGGGAAGCTAGTACGCTCCCATGGGCCATCTCAGAGGCCTGATTTCCAAACACATTTCGTTAACGATGCTGCTTATTATGTAGTCCATTGGGGCTCCAATTTCATGACCAAACAAACGTTATTGAATTTTGAGACTGGGAGTTTGCTAGCGGACAGGCAACAGGCTTCCAACCCATAATTTGGAGGTCATCACCTATCGTTTGTAAGATATTGATAAAAGAATAGATAACAGGAAAATAATTCTTCTTAAAACTGAACAAAGCAAACAGTGTTCAAAAAGAATTGGCAAAGGATTAACCCGTGGGTTTGCCTTGCAAAAAGAAACGAGCCCGATGTTCTCAATTTTTAGTTAATGACATTTCAGTTGGTTTGCTTAATCACTTCATCTCGCATTAAAAAATATTAAAACCATTCATGAGGTTCTAGTTATTAGAATTCGTTAACACCCAACTCGATTTTATTGCACCTTAAGGAGACCACAGATGCAAACAAAATCAGGAAAGGAAGCTGAAATGGATGAGGAGGAGCAGAGAAAGGAAATGTCTGTGTGAAGGGCAGGATGAAGCGGAAGGTAAAGGAGAAAGGAGGAAGGGGAACGGAAGGCGAGAGCACAAAGTGGCCATGGACGAAGGAGAAGTTAAGGAGAGAAGATAAGTAGACAAAGGTGGATTGAAAGAGACTCGTAGACTGTAGAGCAGAAATGAATCGAGGGGAAAGAACAAGAGAGGAGGGACGATAGAAGAGCAAAAATGGTGAAGATGAAAGCCTTGAGAGGAACTGGAACAGACTGTATAGGGGGAAGAAACACGTACAAAAGAGCAGATAGAGGAATTTCGGGGTATATGCCAGGGAGAGAAGGAAATACAAGAGAGACTGTGACACGTGAATCGAAGAGGGCAACGAGATGAAGGGTACAGGCAGAGATGAAAGAAAGCAGGACCATAGAACTTGTCAAAGAACCCGGAGGGGCATGCACGTAAGAGGGTGAGTGGAGACGAGAAGAGCGTAGTGGAAGGGCAAGTTCGGTTCCGACTGATGCTTATTTTCGACTAAATGGTTTAAATGAGCCGCCTGGCTATTTATCATAATCACTCATTCTCACCTCAGTACTGCCAGCATGATCCCTAGTCTTCCCACATCGCGCCTACCCCGTCCTGTTCTCTCGCTCCTCCCTGCCTGGGTAGCAACAATGCCACCACCCATCAGAAACGCCTCACATTGCAGGCAACTCACATTTCCTGATGTAACCAAATTTGGAGCACGTTTTCAGATCACAAACCATCATTTTCTCTCGACTTCTCAAAAGTGTTGATGCTAATTGTGAAATCAATATCTCCAGTGTTTCAAACGTTTTCGTGGAGCGAGGCGGAGCGGGGCGGAGTGCGGGGCGGAGCGCGGGGCGGAGTGCGGGGCGGAGCGCGGGGCGGAGCGGGCCAGGGCGGGCCGGCCTGGCGCAAGTTCCCGGGGGCGGGCGCCCTCTAATTAGGAAGTCTGGCGTTAAGCCCGCCCGCATGATTCCGCTGTGCCGGGTTGAAAGTTGTCCCCGCCGTTGTTTCTGCAATAAACAATTAACATGGGCTTGTCTCTGCATACGCAATGCGCCCTCGCCCTCGCCCGCGTTATCTCGCCCTGCGGCGCCCGGAGGAGAGGAAGAGGAAGACGAGGATTGAAACGGAGCGTCAGGAGGAGGCAGGCGAGAAGCAGGGAAGAGTATAATAACGAAGGTGGAAGTATGACGGGCGATGAGAAGGGAAAGGGGGGCAGATGTGTCGCGGAGAGGGGAGACGAGCAAGGGGGGGGAGAGGAAGGGGTGGTTGGAAGGGAGGACAGAAGGGAGACAGGGGAGACGACATGAGGGGCACAGGAGGTGAAGAAAGGAAAGAGATAAAATCAAAAAAGAAGAGAAATAAAAGAGGACATGTGAAGGGAATTAGGGAGAAATAAAAAATATGATAGAGGTAATGCGAGAGAGAGGACGTAAAAGTGGATGGGCAGAGGAGAAGCTCGGGGGAGGTTTGGAGCGGAGAGGCAAGTGGAGAAGGACGAGGCGAGCGGAAGGGGGTGAAGGGGAGGAGGAGGAGGCGGGGCTCAGAGCCCGAATTATCGTTGACCTTCGTGGGAGATGCGTAAATAGCCCCAGGTAAGTGAACTCTCCGGCTGTTGCGGGGCTTCGAGGGAGTTGAGAACGCGAGGGAAGTCCGGGGCCCGACCTCTCGTAGGGTATGGACCGCAATGTGCCGCCACGCAGCAGCCGAGTACTCGGGACAACTGCCATTTCCTTCACTGCAAAGCTTATCGGTGGTTCAAGGAGAAAGTGGCAGTGATTAGAAATTGGTTAACAAGGTGGTCACTTCTACTGATGTTTCTGATGTCATTGATACTAATGCAGATGTTTCATTTACACTTTCGGGCAGCGTATGAAATAGAGTGCATCACAGATATTGAATGTGCCTTATGTCCTCGCGTTAATTAAAGAGAAATACACTTAGACGGCAAAAAATATGTTATGGTTGTTTTATTTTACACACCCATGTCGCTACTCAAAAACTATATTTCTTCATTCACTTTATTTTGTACAGTAACAACTTAAATTATCTTCCATCGGTTAATCAAATATACGCATTGGCGCCAGTAAAAGTATCTCCGTATTTTAAAAATATTTTAAAATATTTCACTCGTACCATATACCACTCCTATTGCGCTAATCTGCGAGACATTCCCCATAACACAAATCAAACAACTTTAACAATGTAATTAAATACCCAAATTACGTATTCTATTGAACAACATACGTAATTTTATAATACACTTTTTCTGTTATTTCAACTCCAAAAAGTTTTCTTTACGCGCCTTTTAAATCTTGTATAACGGTTCATCTTCTATGTTCCATTTCGTTTTATGAAATGGAACATTTTCCCTTCTATGAATAGAAGATTTTTTTAATATTAATGAGACAATATCTACAATAAAACACAGTAAGGCGTATTTAATTGAAGGAAAAATGTACCATGCCCCGATTTTCGTATTACAGGAGAAGTGAAGATTTGTTTCCCCCCTATAAATATGATGTGATGTGCGGGCTTTATTATGCAACTGACACAATGATCCTACATTCTAATAACGAACTTGTACAGCAAACAGCAAAATTAGCTTTGTACACAGTTTTATTTACATATTACTTCCTATCTTAGTATAAATAAAATAGAAAACACAGTTAAAATATATTAGAGAAGCTAATATAGACCAGGCTAATTCTATTTTTCGTTGAGTAATTCTCCAGAGCATTTATGTGGATAGAATAAATACTGTTTTTATTCTTGGAAAATAATATGAAAATGAATCGGGAATGTAATGAACCAACATTATATCCTGCAAACGAAGAATGTACTTTGGAAAATGACATTTACCATCAAACAAAGATATCGATAAAAGACTATATATATATATATATATATATATATATATATATATATATATATATATATATATATATATAATTTTCGGCGTGCATTCTTGCTGCTTAAAACTTTAAGATATGATACAACTCTCCAAAACATTTGCAATCGTATTTATTCTTGTGGCTAGGATGTTTTTTGCGTAACTGTATTCAATTTTCAAAGAATGCCATGAACTTATAAAAACATCTAGTAATGATTGAGTAACAACATTCAAAGAATTACGAACGTCAGTAAGTCACGTATTCCCACTAGTTTTTTTTCCTCAAATTCTTTTGTTTTTTTTATTTTCCTTGTTTCCTTCGCATCTTATTTTATTACATTAATATTATATTATCCATTTTGCAACAGTTTTGAGACTTTTTTATTTTTTTCATCTTTAGGCTGCACTGTATTGAAATCGTCAGAACAACACGATCTCAAACTTTCGGTCATAAAATTCGTATTTCAGGATCTTTCAAAATATAATCCAACACATCATGATTAAGGTGGGTTGTGCGATTTCAAGGAAGGTTGAGATCGTGGCTGTAGTTTAGGATATTAACGAACTTTTCAACACAAAAATAGAGATTTCTGACTGGATGGCCTTATGTATAACGTGTAACCATGACGCAATAGACGCTTTCAAGCTGAGTCTTGGAAAGCAGGTCAGGAGAAGGTTTGGCCATTCCGCAGATCAATAAGATATTTTAGTTGTATGGAAAAATTTTCACGAAACCTCTGTGAAAAATTAAAAATTTTCTGACAAGTGGCTAGAAAGATTTTCTTTAATTTTTTTTGCTCGAATCAAAGAAACTGCATTTCTAAATATGTTGTAGTTACGATTTCAATTAAAACCTCTGAAAAGTTGAAATTGAGCTAAGTAGAAATATTTTAAACATCCAATATGAAATTGAAGTTATATTTAAATATTAGTAGTTGAGTAACAACGCTGAGAGGAGGTAAGGCTTCGGCATGCCGTGCATTCCTTTTCTTTTCATTTATTTCTGCTTGGCCCGAAGGTCCTCAGCATCTGAGTACAATATAGTGATGGTACATTAAATTACGTTAGCATTGTTTAAGAAAAAATATACACATGAATACATTGAGTACATGTGAATTAAATGTGAGAAACCACAACGGGTACATATAATCAGGGAGGGTCGAAGAACTGTCGCGGTAGTTTCCGCTTTAGTATATTGTGGTGAGGATTTTGTTTTCCGATTTTGAAATGTACGGCTGAAGGAATCTGGGGAATTTTAGGATAGAAGCGAGAGGATAGGAGGGAGAAATGGACGTAGATAGGAGTATTGCCGAGTTCGTTAAGTAACTGGGAGTTAGGTACAAAGCATGGAGCTTTTGTGATGGTTCAAAGGAATTTATTTTGGAAAATTTGCAATTTTTGGATGTTCGATTTGCTGGTTGAGGCCCAGATAGGAGAAGCGTAGGATAAAATTAGACGGATCATTGATTGGTATTGTTTAGTAGCGACATGGAATAGCAAGGGTGATGAATTTTTGAGTACGGGATATAATTGGTGGGTTGTACGGGTTGCCAGTGTTATTCTGTGAAGAATATTTGATTTCCAGGTGAGCCTCCTATCAAGCGTGCACTCCTAATAGTCAGTTAGCTTAGTTTTCCAGAGCATCACCTTGCATGAAAGCGAGGTGTCCAGTGACAATGACTGCGGTGACTCCATGGTTGACGTGGGCGTAACCCACCCTGCAGCGCAGCGGATGCGGCTGCGTAATTGAAGCCCAACCCCACGGCCGGGGCGCGCCTTTGGGGCCCTTGTGATGGACCGGCGCCGAATACTCTCCGTCGCCAACGAGAAGGCGACGCGGGGCTGAAGACCGGCGCCCGAGCCAATTAACGTCTTCCTTTCTCAGTGACACTCGATTATCTCCGTAATCCATAGGGAGTTTCAATTCGCCTGCAGCGCCGGGTTTGATCCCTTGTCACGCCGTTTCTCCAAATGGAGTTAACCTCCTCCTGATTGAGTTTTACGCGCGTCCGCCGGCGGCGCCGCAGAGCCCAGGCTGTCACGCGGGTGGGTGGGAGGGCAGGAGGGAGGGAGGCGGTGGGGAGACGCCTAGGGTGCAGTAGAGATGGCAATGGTTGTGAGGCGGCCACAATGGATCGCTGGCAGAGGCAACGGGTGGTGACCGGGGCGGTGGGGGTGCCGGCTGTGGTGTCTGCAGAGACGGCGCAGGCGATACACTATAATCGCATCTGTCGTGTCTTGACGTTCTCAGGTGCTTCTCAAAAATCAATGGAACCGACATATGGGCGGTTACAGTAGACCCATTGAAGATGGGAAAACTGTTCCCGAAAGATCACTTTGGGATGTTTTAGTAAATATTAATACTTTTGTTATTGTGGTTTGATTATTTCTTAATTCATATTAATAAATATCACTAATTTGTTTCAGTCGCTGGTTTTCTTATCGAATAAACAGCATTCCCCAGCCAGCAGTTTGAGTGCTAAAGGCTAGATATACCCGAATATGCGTGCTATTCCGTAGAAAAGATGTTGTGCTTCCATACACACAAGAAAGAAAAATAACTATTTGTGGCTGCTGTTCTAATGCAAGTGATCTTTGCGATATATGGTGGCGTTATTTTAATAATGGTACAATTCCTCTTTTTTGAGAAATTGAGTTAACCCTATTTTCAGGTCCGCGCATATATTTATTCTGAAAGTGATAGAACTCCAAGTTCTTTCTGTGGACGACATAGTGTTTCACAATCAAACTGAATCACAGGAAATTTCGATCTATTTCTTTTATAGTGGTATAACTCCAGTGGTACGGCTACAAGGTTTCCTACAAGTCTCGTGATGAGTGATTTTTGAGATATTTATAGCGTCTGCGATAATATGATGATAAAGAGCTCCAGATTTGGTAATAGGAACAAAAAATAATATAACTATATCGCACTTTTTTATTTAACACAGAAATTAAACTTAATGGTCTATGTGTTAAAAGACCTTCAAAAGTCTGTAACAAGAAAGGAAAAAAATAACAAAATTGTGTCTCTTGGCTAGATTAGATGCATTAGATTGATCAACAGAAATCTTTTATAATTATGTACAAGTAAACCTTAAATCAAGACTGGCTTCTACACAGTAAACTTCATTACACACCAATCTTCAGTGGATGAGGAAGAACTAAGGTTTTAAAAAACTTAAATATCCCGTTTCTACAACCACAGCAAAAGAAGGTTAATGAGAAGAAATAGGATATGCTTGAGTTGTTTCCATTGATTTCAAGCGATAATCACGTTTATTTCACTGATCTGCAGGTACGAACCGGACGATTTCAAGAAGGTGAAGAAAATTAAACGTGCCTCAAAGTAACATTAAATTATTTTTAATTTGTTTTAATATGTCGATAGTGACTTCATATCCAGCTTTTCTTAGAACTACATCCACCGATTTGACCCACCAACCTCATTTTTAAGGCGGTATAACTCCTTTACACTCACAATATCCCGCGAAGTAGGCAGTATGCTTTTCATATCATTTTCAGACAAAAAAGTAAATATCTTCTAAGAGAAAAACACAACTTTTTCTAACTCCATCCCCGACTTTTTTATAATCATTTAACTTTACATCTCAATATCTCGAAATGAGTGTCAATGAAGTTGTACCACGATTAAAATAACGCCTCTCTATGTTAAATGCCTGTGGCCTGTGTATTGTGTGCAATCAAATACATACATGCGATCAGTTAGATTGAGTGGCCAACAACATCACACACTGATAAATAGCCGTGGCAGAAAATGTGCTATAAGTTGAAGTATCTCTTTATCATGTTAAATAAATGAAAATTTCAGTTCTAAATCATTTCTCGTTTGTATATCTAATAAATTATTAAAATGTGGTGAAATGATAATAGTAAATAATATTAGATAATGTCCAATGATTTTTAAGTATACTGTGTTTCAATGCGTGGAATATTTGTGTTCTGTATAGATTAAGAAAGTTATGTGCCTTGGATACCTCGTCTCTCCCATGCCATAACTCGGAAAAAGTGTGTTCTACTCGTAGGTTCGTAAAACGTGACGACATTTCTCGTGGCACAGCTGCAACTCCTCATAATACTAGCAAGTGGGTTGGAGATTACAGGGTCACTCGGGTCTCGGAACGCAACGGATGAAATCCTAAAGAACTGCAGCTGGAGCACATGGGAACAGTTATTAGCATCAGGTCCGTCGGCCCAGAAACCTCAGTGTCTTTGCAACCATGCGAGCGATCTGTATTCTCTTCTGTTGCCTCTTCAGTTCGGTAGCTTATGCTACCGAAGCACCCGATGTGTCAACATGTAAGTGCCAAGATGAAATCACTGACTGCTCGTTTAGGATGAAGACAGACCTACAGGAGAGCGATTTTTGCCCTTCGACTTCAACTTTGAATGTAAGAGGGAATAATTTGAGGCAGCCTCCTATAATATTTTATACAAATTCATATCGCAAATTTGATGTAATTTATGATTTCGACTATTCAAAAATCGATGCGTCGATGAACGAATTTGGCCTAAGCCAATTTTCTTTGCGTAACACCAGAATAGAGATAATAGATCTAAGCAGCAACTACTTCAATAATCAGAACTTTTTGAATAGTTTATTCACTTATGATAATTTAAGAGTTTTGAATGTGTCAAATAATGCTATTAGCAAAATTGACGATGTATTTTGTCGCTTGAGTCGACTCGAAGTTTTTCGAATTGCTAACAACAAAATTTCTGAGCTAAAAAACAATTCTTGCTCGTCGTCTTTAAGGTTTCTTGACCTGTCGGGGAATCCCCTGCATACCATATCTCCTTCCGCGTTTTCATCACTGAGCCAACTGGAAACCTTGGACCTGAGCCACACGCACCCTCTCGCCTCCCTGGACGAAGGCACGTTCTCGGGGTTGGCAGGCCTGCGCCACCTGCGCCTCTCCGGCAACCAGCTGTCGCGCCTGCCGAGCGGGCTGCTGGCGCCGCTGCAGGCGCTGGAGAGCCTGCAGCTGCAGCGCAACGCCCTGGCGCACCTGCCGGCCGACGCCTTCCGCGCGCAGTCGCGTCTGCGCGTGCTCAACCTGGACGCGAACCTGCTGGAGGCGCTGCCGGCGCCGCTGTTCGCGCGCCTGCACTCGCTGCAGCACCTGTCTGCGCGCGCCAACCGCCTGGCCGCCCTGCCCTCGCTGCGCCTGTGCGCAGCCCCGCTGCGCACCGCGCTCTTCAACGCCAACGCCATCGCCGCCGCCGACGAGGCCGCCGTGCGCGCGCTCTGGCGCCCGGGCTTCCAGTTAGCGGACCTGCGCGGGAACCCGCTGGCGAGGCTCGCCTGGCACTGGGCCACCAACGCCTCCGACATCACCGTCAGCATGGTACAGGGGTCAATATTTTGTCCAAATTCTCTGGACCTCTGGAGAATCCAGTTGAAGGTGGGTTACGGTTTCATGAAAACCTGTCTAAAATAAAAAAAATATCAACATTTGGGGTTTTGGAGACGTAAGGGTGAAATGAATCCACTGTGTCTATCAACAAAGAACAATATTATCCAATTTTCATTATAATGTCGTTTTCAGACCATTATATTTTGTCTTTAAATATGGATGTATTAGTCTTACAGCGTCCAAAGTGTTAAAACGAGTCTGTCTCCACGTAC
The DNA here is from genome assembly GCA_011170035.1 of Teleogryllus occipitalis. Taxonomy (NCBI): domain Eukaryota; kingdom Metazoa; phylum Arthropoda; class Insecta; order Orthoptera; family Gryllidae; genus Teleogryllus; species Teleogryllus occipitalis. The sequence continues at coordinate 20,385 of BLKR01006353.1, forward strand.
TCCTGTTACTGTTGTTTTATCAATAACATTTAATTTAATACAAATTGATTGTAAGAATGTGGGTATCTGTAGTAGGAATTTTAAAAAACTTAATAAAGAACGTCATAAAAAAGTGAGAAATTTGAGGCAACAAAATTGTAATATCTATTTTATGTTCATTCCCTTTTTATTATTAAAATATTTTTAAAAGTTTACTGATGAAACATTTTACGTGCTTTTTGCAATCAGATTCATCAGAACCTAATATTGACTCCAGCAAATGAAACGTATATAATTGTCGGCAATATATATATATATATATATATATATATATATATATATATATATATATATATATACTCTGAATACAAAGAAAATAAATGTACTGCGAAAAATTTATATTCAATTTTTGTAACCTCAAACCTCTGAAAAGCAATAGCATGTATTATTTTATTTTTGCGCTTTGATTATGGAAGCTGTGTACCTCAAAACGAGAGAAAATTGTGATATTTCATATTTTTCAATTTTTATTGTGTCATATACTCTGTTTTATTGTTTTTTACACTATTCAAATAATTTCTTTCCACGTTTCTTAGTATTTGAGAGAAAAAATTAAGCGAGTGGCAACTGTCAAGCTTTAGTGAGTAAACTTAAGATGCATTTTCAGGAATTGGGAATTTGCAGAACCTTCATGCATATTAAACGTAAACCATGAACTATAAAATATAATACTATAATTATTTTTGCATCATGTAACCCATGATTTGTTCTACTGGGTGAACAAAAATAATTAATGTGTTATTAAAAGTTTCAGTTACATGACTTGAAGTGTCCAGAATAAATTTATAAAAATTTATTTTTTCTCAAATATTCAAATTCTGTCTCTTTAGTTTTCACAGTCCCTTCACCATTCTAGTTCATTCACTAGAATAGACCGTTGTGATTATTTTTTTTAATTACCGAATATATCCATTATTTGAAGAGGAATGCTGTTTTAAGTAAAAACCTGCATTTTGACCAATAATTTATAAAGAAATAGATATATTTTTATTATTTATCTCTAAAAGTATAAAAAAATCAAATGCGCAAGAAAAAAACAAAAACTTCTGGATTTTTTTCGTTAGGTAGACAGCTACCAATATCCACCCTTCGGTCCCGTTTAAATAGAGTGACTGCCCAAGGTAATGATTTGGAATAAGAGAGAGAGCCTCGTTCAAACGAGAGCTTCAATACCCATACTTGAAGTTGTATCGAAGTTCTTGATTGGATGACAGTGTCCCCCTCTGCTTCCAGCTCCTGACCTCGGGGGCTCACTATCGGGGGGTAAATCGAAGAATATAGCCGATTTGTTTAAATCAGTAATTTAAAAAAATATATTTTCCATTCCTAGAAAAAAGAGGTTATTGACTAAAGGAAAGTTCTCTAAATGCGTTTATACAGTCGGATGCATCTGGACATGTTGTTGGTTGCAGTATCTACTTAATTCATAACTGCTGTTTATTGCTTTGTAGTAGGAGTAACAGTATCCACTTTTGAATACCACGTTTCCCTAAAATCCTGACATTTGGATGAATACCTCATTCAGTTTGAGAGGATTTCATATCTTATACTTGTTGCAAATAAATACGTTATTTCTTAATGGCTTTTAATTTTGTAATGCGTACTATTACAAAAGCTTAGGCAGCATTGCATTGTATTCAAAGTGAAAATAATAAAGTACATTTTGGGAGTAGCTCTATCTATAAGAACTTTTTTACTGAAACTTTGTTCTTAGCATTCCTCATCCTATTTTCACCATTAAAGAAATAAAATAATAGTGCTAATGCATTTTATATGCCTTTAAGCCAAGTTTTTCCCGTCCCAACGTCTATCTCAATATTCCTGAGCTCAATAAAACAGTTATTTGATAATTTCTTGTACTTTAGCAAACTGACAAGAATTCATCATTGAGAAGAATTCATATATTATATCTTCGTGATGGTACATATACAGTTTCTTATAATTGATTGATTTTTCGTGTTTCCGGGCGCGTCAACTGCTTCGGTCATTAGTCCCGTTAGTGTAGTGCATGTTTCTTTCTCGGGAGATGGCGGTGATCTTCCCCCGCTGGATGGCGAGATCCGGCGCCGACCTACCGTCGGCCAGTGGGGTTTCCCCCTAACCAGGACTCTCCCACCAGCGGGGCACCGCCCCAGCCGGGACAAACTCTAGGCTCCCGACCGGTCTCCCTGAATATGTAGTGCATTTTAGTGTAAGTACGTGTGTGTAAGGGGAGAGGATAGGAAAGGAAGAGGAAGGACAGATCGCGCGCGGTCCGTGGCCCGTTTGGTAGGGTACTGCTCCAACATTCGCCTGGTGTTGATCGGAGAAACCACGGAAAACTACCGATCAGAGCAGCCGGCCGCTAGAATTCTCCTGCAGACAGCAGCTGAATTCGACCTAGCTGAAAAGCTAGTGTCGAAAATCCTGCTGCCGTCAGGACTCGAACCTACGACCTCCCGGTTAGAGGCGCTGCAGTGACATCAGTTGATGCACTGAGCTACCACTACCGGTCAGTTTCTTATAATTACATTTTTTAAACACTTAACAGAAATATTCAACTCTACAATTTTAATTGTAAAATTATATCAGTTCCATACGAACATTGTTTTTTTTTATTTAAAAGAGTATTTATATGTTATTTCATTGAAGAAACACGCAGTAAATATTTTAACGATATGTTTACAATATAAAATGAAATACCAATAAAGTCACCCATTGGTACTTTCCTTAGTATTCTTCACAAATAAAAAAAAGAACACTAGAACAATATTACAGCCATATTTGAATATTATTAATGAGGAATATGCGCACAACAAAATTGAGAATATACGAACAATATTAGAACAAAATAAGAATATAGAATAGAACAAAAATAGAATTGCAATTTTGATTAAAATGGACTTCACAGTTTAGGAGCTAACATTGATCATGCACAGACGCACAGGCAGACGTTTTGCGGTTGTTTTTTTTTGGTATGTAGTACCCACAAAACATATTCTGACTGCACAACGTGTCAGGGGAAGTAATTTAGAATATATAGGAATAAGATTTATCCACTTTCTCCTTACCAGGGCCCGACAATAAGAGTTTTTCTCCCTAAAATTCCTCGTTTTTGTCGCATTATTTCAATAGTTTCTCTTCTTACGATTGATTCTCTTCTTACGATGGACTTTTCGCGCAATTTTGGATAAAATGTCGGCAGTTGTTAATTTTTATTTTTTGAAATGATTAATTGATGTTTAATTTTGAAGCGTTGGCAATTGAAAACTACCGATCAGAGCAGTCGGCCTCTAGAATTCTCCTCCAGACAGCGACTGAATTCGACCTAGCTGAAAGTGTCGAAAATCCTGCCGCTGTCGGGACTCGAACCTAGGACCTCCCGTTTTGGATAGAGCAATACAAAGATTAGTGTTAATACACTCTACATTTGTTATAGTTGCTTATATCTACTCACAATTAACTTACAATAAGTTTACAAAAATTTTAAAATACCACTTACATCACTACTAGGGTGATAGAGGTATCTTTGTACAATATCTCTACTTTGGATCGAGATCTGAGAATTTATTTAGGAATGTATGGAAAGGAAATTTATTTTTAATGTGGGTTCTGTGAGTTGGGTTATGGTAGAGTCTTAGCGGGGTTAGTTTGGGTATATTTGGTATGTTTTGGAAGAAGTGGGTGGATAAAAACATAATGTGGTTGGTAATCGGTTCTATCTGGAATTCTTTATGGAGTTGTGCATTGGGGGCGTACCATGGGGCATTCGTAATGGTGCGCCGAAACTGATTTTGGATTACTTGCAGTTTTTATGTTTGATTTAGCTGCGCTGATCCAAACTGCGCATGCATATAATAATAGTGGTCGTATAATAATTTTGATAACAGTAAGGCTGTATTGTAGGGTAATTTAGCTGATCTATTTATTATTGGTGGAATTTAATTTTTTATGCAGAGGTCTGTACTCAGATTCAACCCTTAGTTACACGCGCTGGAGTACTTTGTACGCCACCGGAGCTCTTATCGTCCTACGTGTCAGATAACATCAACGCGCGATCTGACATTTGACCTAACTTGCAGAAGGCATTCAGCTGCATCCTCCTCGACACTCAGTTGCGTAAGATTTACTGTAGTGGCTAGACGATTGTATTTCTGTGAAAAAGTGTCCGTTGGCGTACTTTTTACGCCGCGCGGGTACCATTGTGAGTTTTAATTTTCTTTTAACTATAATAGGATTTTTTTTATTTAATGATGTAATGAAACTAGTTTATTTTCTTTTACATTTGGAGCAATACAGAGCTGAATAATTTATTGGAAAAGCAGATATGTGAATTATTACGCGAGGAATCGTCAAAAGACGAAATCTGCGATGCTGCAAGTGATTCTGAGAAAGAAGTTGTAGTGGCCGTGAGTGAACATAACACGTATCCTGAGCACTGCATTTCCTTACTTGTTGTCAGGGTCCATTTCGTACTTCATTATTATTTTTTTCAGGCAGTTACCTTCTCTTCAAAACAATCTAAAAAGAATAATGAACAAATAAGAATAAGGCATGATGGGCACCTTTGGTTTAAGGAAAAAATGTATTTTTTTCCATTTTTATTGTTAGATCTCATACCTAAATAAAATAATCAACCAAATAACAGAAAGAAGAATGAATTCGTTTTCGAAGCTATGTACTTATGAGGTGGTATTCATGTTTCGGCTCATGTAAACACGAACAAACACGTACATTTCAATACGAGCGTTGTCCCATCTCATTTGTTTTGGTGCTGTCAGGCTACGAGGTGACGCGTGTTTTTAAATTTTCATACAACTGCACGTCCATTTTCACGTAATGTAGCGTTTATGATTCGATATACGCCGAAAAATTAATATCTGCTTTTGCATTTCATTATTGACATTTGTGAAAGCTCTATTGATTTACAAGCGAGAAAATTATTTATCAAAGTTCAGAAAGGAGTGTGAGAGAGTCCAGTGTGAAAAAAAACCACCAATGTGAAAAATTGTAAATTTAAAATCAACACGTGCTGTGTATGTTAACATGTCATATTAAGAACGTTTTTTCACTGAAAAGAAATAGGTTCATTGGACAAAGAATAAAGCATCGTAATTCTGTCTTTATCTAATGTGAATAAAAAATAATGAGTCAGAGGAAACTCATAATAACATATTTCAAGAGATAGAAAACGACGTATGGTATTATATAAAACACGAGATTTTTTTCCTTCTTCCCAAAATTAAATTTCCGTTTCCTCTTTCATAGATTTAATCTCTTCAATAAATGCGTTCTTACAACTCAATGTGAGTAGTGACAATATTCCCGTCTGAGTCAGTTTTATTAACTTTGTTAGTGTCATTGCATCAGCAAAGCCATAGAACACTTCAATAAAATTACGCTTGCTTTCCAAGAACATTATGCTAAGTTCAGTTCCCGCTAAATACCATCGATTTTCTATATAGACGGAGCTTTGTTACGAATGGAAATCCTTCAGAATAAAACGCTAGAAAATTGAGTCATGGAAATTAAGAGGTAAGGCTTGGCAGTCAACTGTATTTACAAGGATTGGCCATCTGCTCTTTCAGCTTCAATCATGCACCAATTTGAATATTTTAAACATATCTTTTACAAATATACCGATTGTTATGAAGCAATATCTATGTTGTTGAGTAATGACACTACAAAGAGTAACATCTGCAAAATTCGACCTATTAATTATTAATATATAATTCAACAACCAAATAGTGAAAATGGTGGATCACAAGTTCATCACAGCAAATGTCTTCGAATCGATTTCAGGTTCCGCGGTTTCGTCAAGTTGTTGCAAACGATGGAAAGTAACTCGTTTCGTTTTCTAGTTGGTATATTTTTTTTATTTTGAAGATATTGATACAACTTTGATTTTTAAATGGAAAAATACATATTTTTCCTCCAATTTAAAATGTTGGAGGAGACGAATACGACATAAACTTTGTCAATATTCGAAAAGAAACACTAGAAAAAATGCTTTCTACATTTTCTCAAAAGCTGTGTTTTCCGCGATTTTCCGCAACGGTTTTCAGGAAGGCGAAAACTACTTTCTACTTTGCTGGCATTCCCCACTCTAGATAGAAATCAAAATTGAAGCTTTGGATTTTCAGTTTAAGTAACTATTCTTATTCGCTTGCTTTCTTGCTCGGTTGGTATCAAAGTATACCTTAAAACTTTCAAATTAAATACAGAAGAATGTAATACGCACGGTTTTTGCACAAATTTAATTGAAACTACTCACTGAATCTCAATTGTTTTATTTTGTTCTTATACGCGACAAAATAAATAAAATTCTTTTTAAAAAACATTTTGATATAATATAAATCTCAATAAGAGATCTTTAAATGAACAATATCGAATAGAAAAATAAACTACACATATCAATGTGTAGAGACGAGGAATTCAATTGCTTAAGTTCAAAAGTAGAGGTACTTTCATATTTTGCTAGTCTTGAAAATTAATATTTGAATTAAAATAATCGAGTTAAAAATGGGAAAAATTAATCGGCGTGTACATGAATCGGTGTGCAAATAATCTATTTCACTTGTTCGATTAATCGTCTAATGCAATCGGGTTTGCGCGAATCGCGATTGAATCGCCCCTCCCTACTTTCCACTCAAAGCTCAGCTGTGTCCAGCACCGCCAAGTATTCGATTGGCAAAGTACACGGTATCGGAAGTGGCAAAGACGGACAATTTTCTTGAAAAGAAACGCTTTCGACGGTAAACTGAACCACCCGCCGTCCCAAACACTTCGCCCGAGAACCTGCAATCGCTGAAGATGTTCACCGCAGCCGTGGACGAAACGTTCGGCCCCTCAATGGCAGTTGGTCCACGGCCTATCAGCTCGAAAAACAAATTGATATAAACTCAAGCAAGCAAAAATATAGGTTTTCTTGATTTTTTTTCCAGAGTAATAATGAACAGACGTTATGAATCACGTTGGAAACGTATACGATATAAAGTTATGTGTATTACGACATAAAGTTACGATATAAAGTTAACGTCTTTGAAAGGTATTAGCAAATAAATTTAATAACATATCATTGAGAAAATAAAAACTAAGTGTTCTAAACTTGTGTGACCCTGCTGCAAACAATTTGTGTAATGTTGATTCACGAAAATGCACCCAAACACAGAACTTTATTAGCTCGTTAGAAAGGGCCCAATAATTAAGCGGTCATAGCACCGTATCCCATCGGAAAACGAGAAGAGTAGAGCGGACCCAGGAGAAGAAGAAGTAAGATGATCCAAAGAAGTTAGAAGCGGGCGATATCAGAACGGGTTCCCCCACTTTGACAGAACGGGATAGTGACGCTCGAATTGATTCAGAGCAGGTTAGTGATGTGCGAAGCGGTGAAAAGCAAGGTAAAAAACAGAATAGTGAAGAGGGAGATGGTGAAGAGCTCGACGGAGAAGCACGGGCCGGAAGGAGCGCGGGCCGGAAGCAGCGCGGGCCGGAAGCAGAGCGGGCCGGAAGCAGCGCGGGCCGGAAGGAGCGCGGGCCGGAAGTAACGCGGGCCGGAAGCAGCACGGGCCGGAAGGAGCGCGAGCCCGAAGGAGCGTGGGCCCGAAAGAGTGCGACCCGGAAGGAGCGCGGGCCGGAAGGAGCGCGGGCCGAAAGGAGCGCGGGCCGGAAGGAGCGCGGGCCGGAAGGAGCGCGCGCCGGAAGGAGCGCGCGCCGGAAGGAGTGTGCGCCGGAAGGAGAGCGCACCGGAAGAACCGCGGCCGGAAAGAGCGCGGGCCGGACGGAGCGCAGACCGGAAGGAGCGCGGGCCGGAAGGAGCGCGGGCCAGAAGATATGCTGACCGTTAAAGGAAAAAGTGAGTGGGTGCACTTGTGGTGGCCGGGCTCTCGCAGGCAGCTGGTAGCGCTGGTCGCGAGGGCGGGCGAGGGAGTTCTCGACGGAATTCCGTCCCCTCGGAGGAGGCCGGAAAATCGTTACCCCCGGAGTCGGCGCGAGCGCAGCCCTCGACCGCCCACAGCTCTAATCTCGCCTTCCTTCCCATCTCCATTCATTAACTAATTCAACTAATTCGTTTATTTGTTTACTCACTCGTTTTTCTAGATTAATAATTTCCAAAGAAAACTATGCCATCTCCGGCTTTGAGAGAATTGTCTATGTTGTTATTTCAAGTCTAGGAACTCAAGAAAAATCCAAAAATAATTAAACAATTGCGATTTTGACAGAAATGCGCGAATTTTTGATTGTATTCCACCTACTCTCATAATGAGCAAACGGTTTGAATTATAATTCTCAGTAGATCATTGTTTATCATACAGCTGACGTCATGCGACCGAAAGTTTCCCGAAACTTTTACCTGACAATTGTTCCAAAAAATTGTGGAAATCCTCTGTTTCTCGGCGGTTCCCTTTGGATTTATATTCGAAATGCAACAATTTTTTTTAGGAATCAGCGATTCAGGAAATTTCCAAACAACAGCAACGACAGGAAATTGTTTTGTAGACGAAGATCTCAGAATACAGTCATAAGCTGACACAAAATACACAAATACACTAGGTTCGAGAACCTACGTCGACAGGATTTTCGGTACTTGCTTTTCAGCTAGGCCGAATTCAGTCGCTGTCTGGAGGAGAATTCAAGAGGCAGGCTGCTCTGATCCGTAGTTTTCCGTGGTCTCTCCGATAAACACCAGGCGAATGCCGGAGCAGTACCCTAACAAACGGACCACGGACCGCGCACGATCTTTCCTTCCTCTTCCTTGTTCTAGCCTCTCCCCTTACACACACTTATACTAACATGCACTACACTACCACATATTCCGGAAGACCGATCGGGAGCTTAGAGCTTGACCCGTCTGGGGCGGTGCCCCGCAGGTGGGAGAGTCCTGGTTAGGGGAAACCCTTCTACCAGACAGTATGTCGGCGCCGGATCTCGCCATCCAGCGGGGGAAGATCACCGCCAAGTTACGGAAAAAACATGCACGACACTTGCGAGAGCAATAAGCTAAGCTGTTGACGCGCCCGGAATCACTAACCGACCTCTCGAAGCTGATATGAATGAATTTTATTTAAATCACAAGCTTAATCAATTTCGCAACTCGTAGATATAATTGATTCATGTTCAGTTTAGTTGGTAGATTACCTCTCTATTCATGAGTTTCGCTTTGTGCCATGCATTATTGCTTATATAATATTTCAAAGTACCTTTTCCAATATGGCTTCCATTTGCAGTCACAGGAACGGCCCTTCTAATTGGCTGCTTGGACGACGCAGCTTCCGTTCGGCAAGTTTCCTCCACAGAACTCACACTCACAGTTTCCTTCACAGAACGTTCACAACCGCCATTCCAACGACATTCGGTGGTATAATGGCAGCGTACCGGACTGTTGTACCCGAGTTTGCGGGTTCAAAACTTGTTCGAAGCCGTGGATTTTTAAGGGCGAAAAAATCCTTCGTACGCCTTCCTTCGGAGGAAGTAAAGCCCATGTAGTAGATTTACTGCATGTAAAAGATTATCAAGCCTAAAACAAGCCTCTATGAAAATTGAGATCTGCACGTTTCGTCGTTCGAGTAATACCTTCTTTCTCCGCTAGATGGTGAAAGGAGCATAGTGAAATTTGCGTGGTCAGGCGGAATAGCGGGCCTGATTGCCCGAGTCTCGCCACGTAAAATACGACATTAACTAACTAACTAATTAAGGCGATCACAACACACATTCATATCTCGTTTAATACGTTCTGTAGTCGGAATACATGTGTGGTGAGTCCTTGGCACTGAAAAATTGGTCTTCTGCTTCTTCTGCGTTCGCGAATTAGGTTAGCACTGGCTTCTCCGCCTATCTTCTTCTCGATCTCTCACGATCACTTCAGGTTTATGATTTAATTCTAGTTTGAACAATCTAGTATTTGAAATTCTTTCGAAATGTGTAAGCCATTTGTCTCTTATCTCCAATACGGGATATTAAGTGGAAGATAGTTATTTCTTACATTATGTCGTTATTTATCTTGGCGAGTTTTGACAATAATTTACCGACCCCAGAAATGATATTTCTGGCTTGTACTGTTAACCAGTTCTTTTTACTTTCTCGCCTCACTGTGTAAGAAGAGAAAGTATTGTAAGCGTGAATCGCGTGTTCTTTCAATCGGGCTCTGGCAAAGAAAAAGTGAATAAATCATATTCCTTTGTGTAGTGTATTGACTTCTCTATCATGTTGTTCAATGAGAATCCATGTTTTGTGGGTCCTTGGTTTCAAAAATTGATTGATGGCACGTCTGTCTGTCTGGCCCTCCATCCGTCTAGGTTCGCGCCTAAGATGTTCAGATGATTTTCTGCAATATTGATATTTAGCAATAGATCTGAATACACTTCAGACGCTGCGCGGTTATAACGGCTATTTTGTTTTCGAGCGGCAGCCCTAAAGACATTTTCAAAATTTTCTCCCAAATGACACTTCATTTTTCATTAAGTTGCTTCCTCGGTTAGGGGGAAAAAATATTAAAATGGCACAGGATGCATTTTCATTGAATTCTAAATTTTCGAAAATTGCAAAAGTTCAAATTTTTTCCGTGTCTTTTCATCCTACGTGTGATTTAGGCGCTCCTGATGTTCACGTACGGACAGACAGGACGGACAAACGAACGGACAGACGGACGGACAGACGTACAGACGGACGGACAGATGGACGGACAGTCGGAAAGGCAGTCGGACGGACAGACGGACGGACAGACGGACGGATAGACGGAGGACAGACGGACGGACAGACGGACGGACAGACGGACAGACGGACGGACAGACTCAGACACGGACACAGGTACAGACAGAACGCAAACCTCTGAAAAATCAATATTATGACTTCTTTGTTTTTTCACTAAGATTTAATTTAATTCTGAATAACAATAAAATCTTTGCTGAAATCAATTCTTTTAAAAATCCAAGTTCGGCCATATTTGGAAGAAAATAATTAATAGATTGAAGAAAAGGTACCTCAGTTCTTGGAGTTATATTCTAAAGATCGTCGCAGAAACTCAATGATTCATATTTAGAGAAAAATATATAAACTGGGGTATATATAAAAATATATAAACTGGTGTATATATCACTAGAAATGGATATTATTTTTCTCGATTGCTCGTCGCAAATAATTCTTAATCTTTAATATTACGTCTCTACGAAGACGGTTTTGTCCTTTTTTATTTTACACAGTTTTAATGTGTAATGTAAAAAACGTGTAAAACTTTTCCAATGGCTTTGTTTCACACAGTTTCTAATGGTCTGAAAACGACGTTATAATGAAAATTGGATAATATTGTTCTTTGTTGATAGACACAGTGGATTCATTTCACCCTTACGTCTCCAAAACCACAAATGTTGATTTTTTTATTTTTTTATTTTAGACAGGTTTTCATGAAACCGTAACCCACCTTCAACTGGATTCTCCAGAGGTCCAGAGAATTTGGACAAAATATTGACCCCTGTACCATGCTGACGGTGATGTCGGAGGCGTTGGTGGCCCAGTGCCAGGCGAGCCTCGCCAGCGGGTTCCCGCGCAGGTCCGCTAACTGGAAGCCCGGCCGCCAGAGCGCGCGCACGGCGGCCTCGTCGGCGGCGGCGATGGCGTTGGCGTTGAAGAGCGCGGTGCGCAGCGGGGCTGCGCACAGGCGCAGCGAGGGCAGGGCGGCCAGGCGGTTGGCGCGCGCAGACAGGTGCTGCAGCGAGTGCAGGCGCGCGAACAGCGGCGCCGGCAGCGCCTCCAGCAGGTTCGCGTCCAGGTTGAGCACGCGCAGACGCGACTGCGCGCGGAAGGCGTCGGCCGGCAGGTGCGCCAGGGCGTTGTGCTGCAGCTGCAGGCTCTCCAGCGCCTGCAGCGGCGCCAGCAGCCCGCTCGGCAGGCGCGACAGCTGGTTGCCGGAGAGGCGCAGGTGGCGCAGGCCTGCCAACCCCGAGAACGTGCCTTCGTCCAGGGAGGCGAGATGGTGCGTGTGGCTCAGGTCCAAGGTTTCCAGTTGGCTCAGTGATGAAAACGCGGAAGGAGATATGGTATGCAGGGGATTCCCCGACAGGTCAAGAAACCTTAAAGACGACGACTGTGAGCAAGAATTGTTTTTTAGCTCAGAAATTATGTTGTTCGCAATTCGAAAAACTTCGAGTCGACTCCAGCGACAAAATTCATCGTCAATTTTTCTAATAGCATTATTTGACACATTCAAAACTCTTAAACTATTATCATAAGTGAATAAATTATTCTAAAAGTTCAGATTATTGAAGTAGTTGCTGCTTAGATCTATTATCTCTATTCTGGTGTTACGTAATGGAAAATTGTTCATGCCAAATTCATTTAAGGATTCATCTATGTTTGTAAATGTATATTGATGTACGGATAACGAATTTGATTACAATATCCTTGAAATTTTTCTCGAGTTATTCCCCCTTATATTCAAAAGCAACTTGAACTGCAAAAGTCACTATCCAGAAATACCGTTTTCTTTCTAAAGGAGCAGTAGGTGATATCATCTTGGCACTTACATGTCGACACTCCGTAGCATTGGCTACCGAACAGAAGAGCCAACAAAAGAGAAAACAGATTGCTCGCATGGTTACAAAGCCACTGAGGCTTCTGAGTCGACCAACCTGATGCTACTCACTGTTTATGTATTCTCCGGCTGCAGTTACTGTTGTATCTGCTCTGTTTCCAGACCCGTGTGACCCTTTCATCCCCAAACCATCTGTAAGCATTATGAGGAGTTGCACATGTCACAGGCAAGATTGACCTCAACAGCAGGTTTTAAGAACACACATTTTCTAGTTGGTGATGTGGTGGAAAAGAGGAATTGGAAGCATGGGAGAACTTTCTAAATCATTACAGGTGATGAGAGTTTTGAAAATATCAGAAATTAATGTACGTCGCGCGAACCGAAGAGTGCATTTATTTATGAATTTTCAAAGAACAAGTGGGATTTACTGAGACCCTTTCGCCTATGAAAACAATTAGCTAAATTCATATTTATCATAACATTTTAATAAATGTTGCGTACGAAATCATGTACTGGGACTGCACGACTCTTTTCAACGACATAAAATCTGGAAATTCTTAACAAATAATTTTAAATAAATTCGTTTACTTCAACTCGCAGTTATTAAACGCGCAGTGTCTAAAACTGTAACTGGATTGAATTTCATTAAATATAGAATTTGTATCTGCAGGGATTGGTGTCAATTCACGAAAATGACCAAGTATATTTCATATTTCAGAATGATGTTCCTTGTAAATATGGCATCAGAGAGTAATCATTAGCTGTATTTGAATTTGTTATTATTTCATGGTATGGGAGCTCAGTTTTAATCATTCCCGTTTAAGCTTTGTTTCGTCAATGAAGATTTTTTTTACAATTTTGCCTGTACTAGAACTCAATTCAAACAGAGTCCACAAAATAAAATAAGTCGAAACAAAAGAACTGATTTCTCTGCAACTAGATTCTCGTAACTACGACTCTACTACCAGATTTTAGTACCAAGTACGAAAGACACAGACAAAAGTGATAACATTCATTGTTGTGAATGACACTTTCGATCGGTTGATGTGTGACAAATTCTAAACCGCTATTTGTCTATAACCCAATATAGGAAAAGTCTCTATAATCTCTTTATCTGAAGTAACTCTCTACCTCATTAATAGAGATTTATTAGGTATAACAGTGGCAAAGAGCTTTTTTAACAGCAAAGGGTAATTTATTTTGCTTTACATGAACTTGTTTACGTGAGGAAAGTATTGACTCATACCAGCGACCCAACAGCGATGAGACATTTTTGTTAGATAGAAAATAATTACGTACGAAAGATATAGAGGATCGTATGTGATCAATTAAAGAGTCCTGGAGATTGAAGAGAAAACACAAGTAGTAAATAGCAAGGAATATTTAAACTCGTGTTGCTACAGTGTGACACATACACTCTCGTACGTCGTTATTTTCTTTATGTTCTCTTAATAACTGTCTTCTTCCTTATCTCCGCTGAAAAACTTTCATTGTCGTGCCCTGGTATCCAAAAAGTGGACAAATCTTCTTCTAATATGTAGTAAATTATTCCTCTTTTGTCATTAGAATCCACGTTTTGTGGATCTTTGATACAGAAAAGTCGGTTGACGGCAAAACGGTCTGTCAACGCCACTGAACAACGCTGAACCAAACGGGGATTCCCAACGGGGACGACATCGATCCCCTTGCATTCGGTGAAATTTTGAAGAGGGTAAATATTTCCCATCTGAATCAATCCAGCGCCAACCTACACCGTTGGTTTATGCTGTTTGAGCGGTTTTCCTCGCCAGATATCTCCCACAACCGGGCACTATCACAACAGAGACAAACTCTAAGCTCCCAACTGGTCTCCCGACCTGCGTAGTAATATAGTTCGTGTAAGTGTGTGTGTAAGTAAGGGGTGAGGATGGGACAAGGAAGAAAGAATTTTCGTGCGCGGTCCATAGCCCGCTTGTTAGAGAACTGCTCCGGCATTCGCCTGGTGTTGATCGGAGAAACCACGGAAAAGTACAGATAGAGCAGCCAGCAATTAAAATTTTCTTCAAAACAGCAAATGAACTCGACCTAGCTTTGAACCTAATGTCTCAAATGCTGCGACCGTAGGGACTCGAACTCCAGACGCTCCCGATGAAAGGCAATGCACTGACATGATGTCCCCCCCTCCTCGCCCGGACCCGCCCAGCCCCACCTAGCCCCGCCTCTCTATGCACCCCTCCCCACATACCGCCCCGCTTCGCTCCACGCGGCGCCTTGCTACAATACAATACTGAAGGGGGAGAGTTTTTCCTTAATGCACTCTGCGCTTTACAGCCATCTTGGATGTACAATTTTTTTGAAAACATTTGCTAAAAATAGGCAATTTTTAAATTTTTAATCAATTTTTTTAAATGACATCGAATGTTTTCTTTAAATTTTCTTCTCATATGTATCTAAGGCCTGTAAGGCCCTTTTATTAACATCGCCCCAGTTCTCATTACTTCAGTGTCCAATTGTTTTATATGGCCATGGCTTCTTTCGCGCGTGCGCACTGCAAAGTAACGTTTCCTCACCGAAGAACAGTGACGGCAGGGGTTCGTTTCTATGCAGAGCGCGGAAAAGGAAGTAGGGGGCCGCTGCAACGCCGAAGCACTTCTCTCTGGTTCTTCCCCTGAAGGAGAAATGGCGACGTCCGGCCACCGGGTAGGAGGCCGCCGCCGCCATAATGCAAACGACGCCGCCAGAGCGCGCCCGCGCCGCGCCGCGGCCCTCAATTTCTGCGCACTTGGCCGCCGCCGCCGCCGCATATTTCAATATCGACTTGCGCCGACAGGTATCGACAGTCTTTCAGTCGCGAGGCGCCCAGCATTCAACAGCTATCGGACGCTGGGTATCAGGAGCGGAGCCCCTATTAATCATTCCCCCTCCCGCGCACCCACTCCCCTCTACGCCCCGCCCCACTCGCTCCACGCGCACCCCTCACCCCGGTCGCGGCCTCGCCGACCCGTCTTCCTCCGCCCAACTCCTACCCGCCCCGCCATAGCTTTCCCCGCCCAGACCTACCCAGCCCCGTCCCCGGCCCCACCCACAGCTCCGCCCCCAGCCCCGCCCTCAGCTCCGCCCCCAGCCCCGCCTCCAGTCCCACCCCCCGCCCCAGTCCCACCCCCACCCTCATCCCCGCCCCCAGCCCCGCCCCCAGTCCCACCCCCAGCCCCAGGGATAGGACAGAAAAGAGGAACGAAAGATCGCGCGCTGTGTGTAGCCCGTTTGTTAGCGTAGTGTCCCGGCATCCACCTGATGTTGATTGAAAAAAAAACGGAATAAAAAATTATTATTTTAATTTACACTTCCATACGTAGTGTAGAAGGTGATGCTACAAGCCGATTTTTCGGCAGATAAAGCGTATCCCTGATACCGAAATAGTAGTGAATGTAGGTAGTTTACAATATTACGCTTTATTCTATGAGTAAATTTTTGAAAACGAGCGACGTTGGGAGCAAATTTTCAAATTTGTGCGAATGCAATAAACCAAGGTAATAAACGAGCTGCAAACGCTTTCTTGTACAACAGCATCATAAATTTATAAGAGAAGTTGGTTGAGGGAAACAACTTTATTGTAATGTCACGACGTTTTAACATGTGCGAAAGAATCTGTGGTCGGGTGTTCAATTTCCCGATATATCTCCGCGATTCTCTCGCTGCTATTGGCTGGCCGTAAGATGACGGAAATATTCGTTCCATAAACGGCAATAGGTCATAATTAATTACAGAATTTTTAGGTGAAGTACCTACAGACAAAGCGCATTTGGGTTTTCACTTTTTATTTCTAACATGTTATTTGACCCAACTGAAAGCATTTCACCGACTTGCCTCGCACCAGGTTTGCACCTAAATAGATGCTATTTCTCCCCTATTTCCCAAATTTTATATATATATATATATATATATATATATATATATATATATATATATATATATATATATATATATATGTGTGTGTGTGTGTGTGTGTGTGTGTGTGTCATTGTATATTATTATATTTTATAGGTACATGTATATGTCATATGTATTAAAATTATATTTTCTAATTTTATATATGTCTATGTACATAGACACTTATTTCGAATGTGCACATTACATGAACATACACGATTTAAAGATAAATCATTGTTTGAGCAAGTCTTGCACTTTTCTTTGCTACAACTTGATCCAAAATAACTTGCCTTTATTTTTAACCTCAGCAGAACAAAAGCTAAGGAGACCCATTGTCGTTCATTTCCAGTTATCGTGACAGTTATTTTTTTTACCGGATATCTTAACCATGTCAAAGATGCTTCCAATTGAACATCGTTGAATTCTGATGAAGTTAGTATTTGTTATTCACGTCTAACATTTGCGCAATTTCTGATGTTTTCTCAGCCGATGCGTCAACTATGAGCTCGAATTACTACATCCCATCGATAAGTCATGTCAAATCCTTCTTAGTAAAAATGTAAGAACTAGACAAAGCAAACGTCTGTTCTGCCTTGCAGTGTTTTACCGATATTTGCTCCAAAATTCGTCTCAATGGTGTAGCTTACATGAAGTGCCACTCTTGGCTTTCGACCATGCACCCTCCATGGTGTTAAGTTGTGTAAAAGCTTGAAAATGATGTACAGCAATTTAAAACACGTCTCTTGTCTAGGCCATGAGTTGCATGAGCATCAGAAGTAGAACGAGAAGAATACGCCGCTAATGAATTCATAGTGTTAAAGAAAGTGCTTAGTAAACGTCCTGCAATGTTCTTGTAAACAAAGACAGTGCTGTCGATCTCTGTTTATCACCTCACCCCGTTGGGGCTCCCTGTGGAACGTGGACAAACTGTTGTGTGCTTTATGCTGAAAACTGTAAAAATAATGAATTTTGTTAGTAATGATGATGAATATTGATTTGTTTAATCGGAAAAGGTGAAAACACTTTTGCTCAATATCGCTTTGGAAAGAGAACTCTGGTATGTTCACTCCTTCAAATTCCTTTGTGCATCTGTCAACCAACTAGAGGAGTGACAGCTACCGGTCGCTGAAAAGAAGCGAATTTTCACAGAAGCAAAGAAGAGTCTATAAGGATTGGCACTTCAGAAATTGGAACAATGTGTGTCCAAAAATGCGTATATTTTAAAGGTTACAAGCGCTGATGATTTGCCATTAGAAAAAAAGAATTGCTTTAACGATTGCAATATAATTCAATATAATTATTTTCTGTTTATGGCATAAAAACGGTAATGTCATTGATATGAGAACTTGTTTCAAGAAATGTTGCTTGTGAGTAACATACCTGTTTTTGTTCGTGTAGATTTTTCATATGATGATATAAAATCTTGAAATATATTCGTACTTACTCTGCATAAATTTCTATTTATTTAATTAATATTATATATATATATATTATATATATATATATATATATATATATATATATATATATATATATATATATATATCCGGGCGACAGAATATTTGAGCTAGTCTTCTTATAAAAAGAAAAACCTATCAGCAAGAACGACTTATCTGAATAAGGGTACTCACTCGTCGTCCTTAGCTACCACTCATGTCTTTCGATTCTTCTTAACGGACGCTCACCTTCCTTCTCGTTGGGGTAAACCAATGATCAGTATTACAGAAAGACTTTTACCATTTTCCAAAAAGACTCCCTCATTTAACTTCTTGAACCGAAAGTATTTACCGTAAACATGAAATAAACTCTAGTATGCAATGGATGTTACAAGAGAAAACACGCTTTAGCGCATTTTTCCTTTTAAGTTTCTTTTGTTACACAAGATATCTCGTCGAACAGCTCAACGAGAGGAAACGAAGATGGAGTAAAGAAGCGGGAAACATCCCATGAGTCAGGAAAAGAAGAAAATAAAAATGGTTACAAATAAAATCGCAATATTTTCGTATCACCCTTTCTTGAGTAGGACATGAACTCAACTGAGACACATCGTTTGTTTTCTAAAGCTTGCCGTAAGCACGAGCTGATGTTATTTTTGTTCGAAGCATCTTCGAAACAAATTTTACGACTTAGCTTTTCAAGTTCATGTATGAGTTAAGAACGTCATGAGCTCCGCGTTTCTTACTTTATTGGATTCTATTGCTATTATATAGGTACTTTTTCTTCTCCCAACGTGTGCTAGGCTTGGAAATCTAACATAAAATAAAAGCGCTTTCTCTGTCCTCAGAAGTTCATAAAAACGCAGATGGCTTCATTCTCACTCAAGGAAGAGTAGTCGTTTATTGCTATGGATTTCTGTATTGGAAGAAACAGCAGTAAAGAAATCCCATGCAATATATAACTCTACGATACATGTTCTTCTAAAACAATTGCATAAAACAGAAAATGTACAAAACCGGGAGCGATAGCTCAGTGCATCAACTGATGTCACTGCAGCGCCTCTGACCGGGAGGTCCTAGGTTTCCACTCTCCACGGCGGCTGGATTTTCGACACTAGCTTTCCAGCTAGGTTGCATTCAGTCGCTGTAGTGAGGAGAAATCTAGCGGCCGGCTGCTCTGATCAGTAGTTTTCTGTGGTTTCTCCGATCAACACCAGGCGAATGCCGGAGCAGTACCGTACCAAACGGGTCAGGAACCGCGCACGATCTTTCCTTCCTCTTCCTTGTCCTAGCCTCTCCCCGTACACACTCACACTAACACGCACTACACTACCACATATTCCGGGAGACCGGTCGGGATCTTAGAGCTTGCTCCGGCTGGGGCGGTGCCCCGCTGGTGGGAGAGTCCTGGTTAGGGGGAAACCCCACTAGCCGGCGGTAGGTCGACGCCGGATCTCGCCATCCAGCGGAGGATGATCACCGCCATCTCCCGAGAAAAACATGCACTACACTAACGGGACTAATGACCTAAACCGTTGACGCGCCCGGAAACACGAAAAAATCAATCAATCAAAAATGTACTACACACGATTATGTTCATTTTCTTTTTATTTCTTGCTAAGTATTGTAAAGTAGTGTAAAACTGGCGACTATTCAACAGGAAAACTCGTTTTGTGGGTTGTTTGTACGAAAACTGTGGATAATTGTTGTTTACACTTGTGTTACATCTCTTCTTGTAACACGTCGCGTTGCCACAGTCTGCGTTTTGTCAAACCTTGATGCCGAAGAATTGGTGTAGAGCAACACATCTGTTCGCCCGTCTGTGCGGAAAGTCAGCGATTAAGTGGTAGTCAGAGTTTGCACCGAAATTTATATTTCCGTACTGATGTGCTTGAAATCACGGATCCTTGAAACAGATCCTTCAGAAACATTTTCGATTGTCTCAAAGTTTCTTCAATTTTTTCTTTCTTTTTTTTCTCAAAATGAAGTGTTTTTACGAAAATGGCATTGGTCCAATTTTTGTTGCAATTTCTAGGTTTTTAAACACTGGAAATGTTTAAAACTTTTTCAGAGTCTTCCTAAAACTACAATATTGGTGAAGGAGATTTTTTTATAAATGAAATCTGTTCTTAAACATTATCCGACTTCATGAACATTTCTTGTAAAATACGATTGGTTTTTGTGTAATTCTGCGTGAAATAAAACGATTTAAAAATATTTTCTAAAAAACGGCTGCAATAATTATAATAATAATTGTAATTTTTCTCGGTGCGAAATGCGCTTATAAAAATAGAGCATATCCGAATTTTTTTGAACATTTTAAATTTTCAAAAGTTGGGAAAGATGCAAAATGCGAAATAGCGTGTGCTATTTAAATTGTAAATTAAAACGACATGAAAGTGTGGTATTTCATTTTAAGCATACGCAGTCTTAACTTGTTATCCAAGATTTGAAAGATCACTTGTTTTTAAATTGGTTCTGTTAGCATCTTCAGGGACTGTCATGTACCAAATCATATATAAAAATTCTGGATTTTTTTAAATTCGCAATATAAAATTATTTAGAGAATCATAAAATGTGTACACGCATTAACAGAAATACAACACTACATATACAATACATGAAAATGTGCCCCACCTGGTATGTTAAACTACAGTTTGACGGAAAATACTTGTGCATGTAACCTTTTTTTTTTTAATTCCGACTGATAGTTTTCCTAATAAAATAAGTATTTTTTTATTTAAGTAGTATATGACTGAGTGTAGGGATCACAAAATTTTGAAAATGTGCACACAATTCACTTTTCCCCATAGCACGTCATACGCAGTTTGAACTGTTTTTGACGTAAAATAAATAAATTAAAAAAGTTATATAGTGTTGTATCTCTTTTCAAGTATATAGTCATGTTATAATTATCTAAATTATTTTATGCTATTATGAATGGTTTTTAATTTTTTATCCACTATTTATATATTTGAAGTAAGTTAAAGTGCCTGGGGATGAAAACAGAACCAATGTTTTCAAATGGTCGTATCATGATGTTAGTTTTTAGAAGATGCTTAATTTTATAACACAATAGAAAAACTGTCTATAATAAAAGCGATCCTTTAAATATTAGAAAATAAAAGTGCGGTAAATTAACATATTAGCTGATTTCAATCACAACGCTATTGAAACCGAGTTGAGACAATCTACCATCATGCGAGTTTCATTCTTTCTACACGGGGGACTTCAGTAGCATTATAAATCTGTTAGATTAAGAAGCCGGAAACATTTCTTATGGCACATTTTACGTCTAAAAACTTCACATCAACTGATACAATCATATCAACTGATACAATCATATGGCAGGAACATTGTTGGAAATGCTTAAGTTAAAAGTGAAAGAGAAAATTAAAAGAAAGAAAGAAAACCTTTAGTAACCGTTTATTGAAAAAAAATTTCTCTACATTGAATTATTTTCCCCACTGACAAACTATTAACATTCTCATATGTTTAAAACATAAATATACGCGTTTTTAAATATATTCTAGAAGCAAACTCGCAGCTAAGATAAGGAAAAAATAAACCTGAAATATCTAAAGTGAAACACTTTTCCACTGATGTGCTCCAGGTAATTCATCACACCACGTGCTACAATACAACTCGCATTACTCCTAAGCGAAAACCTATGTCTGTTGGAAGCCCTTTTTGGGGGATAATGCGAGAAGGAGGCAGGGAAAACAGAGGCAGAGCAGAAGCCTATCGAGGAAAGAAACTGCACCGCGAAAGGACACGGCCCCCCAAAACCGCTTAGTATTGCACGGCAGGAGGCGGCGAATGCCTCTCTTTTGTTTCTGGGCTTCCATCGGATGCCGCTGGGAGCTCTAGTGCGCATCCTTTCGACTCGAGGAGGAGGAAGAGGAGGAAGAGGAGGCGGCGAGGGAGGAAGAAAAAAAGCGGCTCCACCCTCTTGACAAGCGACGCATATTTCAAAGAGGCTGCAAACAGACATTCCACACGCGTCTCCCGCCTGCCACCGGTGAAAGCCGAACGACGAGAAGTTTGTAACGATATTACGCGAAATACAAGAAAAATGTTCTCCGCTAAGTTATGCTAAGAGGAATCTCTTGTGAGGCCTCCCTGGCGCCCGCCTCCGCGTTCTTTTGTGACACGAAACAGAATTCCGGAGACAGCTGATCATAGCGATATGTTTCTCGAATTCTGGAAAGCGTCTCGGGGACGATGCTTGGGGCTGGGGAGTTCCGTCCTGCGGCAAATTTCCAAAGTGGCAGTTCTTAACTCTTTCACTTCCAGCGCTCTCCGGGTGTATGTTCATTACTCAATCGCCTTAGTAATTTTGTAGCGAGTTGTTCATATGAAACAATTTGAAAAAGGTGTAGAAAGGGTAGATTGCGGATGAGATAATGATGATGGCTATAACAATAGAAAACAGTGAAAGGCAAAAGGGAGGTTCAAGAAAGGGTGAAGGAGACGCAGATTAAGAAATAATTAACTTCGCATTCACTTTCTTTGAACTACGACGTCATGAGATGTCCTTTGCTTTTTAGATAATCATTTTATTTTCTTCTGAACAGTTATCATTGAATAGCCGCGATGTTTATTTGTAAAATATTCAAAGAATCTCCTACCCAGTGAGAAGCCTTACATGTTTTAGGGATCAGGTTAATTTTCAACCAAAACATCTTACAACCAATGTATACGGAAGGAACCAACCAACCTAGTATACAGGTTGACTAGTTTTAGGAGGTAAAAATCACACCAGAGTGTTCCTCATAATATGTATTAGCAACAAATCCGTTTGACCTCTGAAGTATAAATTCTCGTAGAAAGAGTTTTTTGTAGTTTTTCAATTTAGGTCAGGCTCAGGTCAGTATTCCCGTAAGTATAGCGCAGTTCTGTTGCAAGAGGTGGCGGTGATCTTCGCCTGCTGAGGATGATCAGCGGCTATCTCCTGTCCCTAGGGCACCACCCCAGCCGGGGCAAGCCTTTAGCTCCCGGCCGGTCTCCCGGCATGTGTGCTAGTGTAAATGTGTGTAAGAGGAGAGGATAGGACAAGAAAGAGGAAGGAAATATCGCGCGCGGTTCCTCACCCGTTTGATAGGGTACTGCTTCGGCATTCGCCTGATGTTTATTGGAGAAACCACAGAAAACTACCGATCAGAGCAGCCGGACGCAAGAATTCTCTTCTAGACAACGACTGAATTCGTCCTAGCTCACAAGCTAGTGTCGAAAATCGTGCTGCCGTCGAGATTCGAACCCAGAACCTCCGGGTGAGGGGCAGTACAGAGACATCAGTTGAAGCTCTGAGCCCTCTCTCCCGGTTTGAAATGTACTGATTGATTATTTTGCATTTCCGGGCCCTTGAGCTGTTTTGGCCAGTCGTGTAGGAGGTGTATGTACTCCGTGGGAGGGGAGGGGGCTCCTTCCTCGCGAGGACGGACGATCCAGTCCACGGGTCGGCTCGCGGAGGTTTCCTCTTCAGATAGCTTCGCCAGCAGGTCATTGACAAGGTGAGACCACATTGAGGTAGCGTACTGCATGTAATTGGGTGTATGTGTAAGGCAGAGAGGATGGATGCTAAGGAAGCGATGAAGTTGGTGTCGCAAATACGCCAACATAAAGACTCAAACCTTAGGACAGCTGTCCTGAGCGGTTAAACGCATTTGAAAGGAGAAAGGATGTGCGGGTGGTGGAGTCGGCCATCGCGGAGCCAAGAGCCGCCGGTGGAGGTGGCTGCGAAGGAGGGGGAGGGTGGCGGCAGGGATGGGGGAACGGGAAAGGCGCTGGAGTGTGGAAGGGTTGTGCAGCAAAACAGACAGAGACTTGTAGACGTATTGAATTCATTTCATTTAAATTAATTTAATTAATTTCATATTAAAGCAATTAAAACTATTAATATGTTGAAACTATTAAATGTATATTAATACGATGAAAATTATATTAAGGGTATTAAATGTATATTAAGGCTATTAAATTTATATTAAAGTTGTAAAATTTACGTTAAAGTTGTTAAATGTATATAAAAGTTGTTAAATTTACGTTAAAGTTATTAAATTTACGTTAAAGTTATTAAATGTACGTTAATGTTACTATACTTACGTTACCGTTATGAAATTTAAGTTAACAGTATTAAATTTACGTTTAAGTTATTAAATTTACGTTAACGTTATTAAATTTACGTTAACGTTATTAAATTTACATTAACGTTATTAAATTTACGTTAACGTTATTAAATTTACGTTAAAGTTATTAAATTTACTTAATTTACTGAACGTATTGGTTATTGAATCTAACGATGATAGCGGAAATGACATTGAGGCGTAGTAGTGTAGAAGCGGAGGAAGGAGGGAGGGCTTTGGCGTGCGAGGGGGCGGGGCGCGTCCTTCGGAAGAAAAGAGGCCGCCCCCGCGAGGTCTCGTTAGGGCTCCAAGTGTCGAAAGAAGGGGTTCGGAGGCGCGCCCTGGCGGGCTTTTTGGTCGTTAGGCCCGCGGCGCGAGCTTAGCCATGCATGTATCGGCGCGCCGACGTCGTCATTTGTCCGACGGAGGGCGTCTTGTGACGTCACCGGACCGGAAGGAAGCGCCGACCATCAGACGGAGGGAGGGGGCGCTGCTGTGACGGCGCGACTGAAGGATGCACAGTGCTCCACAGCGCGGTTCTGGATGCGCGACCATCCCCACACCGCAGCAAACGCCCTCTACGTGTTTCGCTTTTCCCTGATCCAGAAGCTATGGAAATAAATTTAATTTTAAAACTACTCGGTCGTCATACAATAAAGTACTCGTACCTTAATGCTTGTTTTTTTATTTTAGCTGAAAGGCTTTAAAATCGAAGTTTGAGCAAAGACATCTATTATCAAATATCATATGGACATCACAAGACTTTTTTATCATTTTGGTTTAAAATACAGATGTGAGCAGAATTTTTTCACATCACTAGTATGTGAACGAAAGGAAATAAATTGTAATGATATTTAATAATTAGCGTTGCATTGTCTGATAGTTAGATCGATCTAAGCCTGAAAGAAATCAGGCGTTTTGGCAGAAGCTGGTTTTCAATAAAAGCATAATTCTTTCAGCAAAACTTACAAAATTATACATGCTTATAATGTTTGTTTAAAGACAGTGGAAGTTAATATTCAAATTGGACTCCCTTCAAAAGATAATATTAAAATCGAAAAAAAATGGTATTCCTTCGTCCATGGTTTCTAATAATTTCTTATCTTTGAAATCAAATATCGTCATTACTAATATTAATCATTCATGTTCATCAATTTATATTTCACATATTTATCATGTATACTGAGTGATGGAAAATTTTAAACACAACCAAACAATACAAGAAATGTTGAGGAGAAAAGCCTCAAGGGCAGGACGTGGGGGCCAAGCGTCGTCCCTTTCCCCAATGAACGTACGGAGGGACACTTGTGCCATGTGCCCCTCATTGGAAGTCAACCCGTCGTGCATTGCGTTTGGCAAGTCATGTTCTGATTTCGTGTACCTGCTAAACACCAATACACCCTGGTTCTGGTATATTTCTGGTTTTTGCTTTGCCACCTGATGTCCGTGCCGATCATGTGTCGAAGCAGCAACTATAAATAATTGGGTTATTGATGTTGCATAAAATACACATTGGAAGAATAAACAACGATCATTTCTCATCTTTTGTTAATAAATGTGGACAGTGAAAAACAGAATAACAGCACTCTCGTATAGGAGACAATTATAGTAGCAGCGGTGGATTTCTTAGAATTGTGAAGTAGTCAACTTGATACCGAGGTCGATACCTAAAGAGAGTGTAATCTTGAAGCAGAGTTGAAACTCAAATGGTGCCTTGAGAAAGAGGATGATTACAACCAGAATTAACTACAGACAGTAATACCCTACTGGGAAACTATTGATACGCACATGCACTGAACTGTGAAATCGTCAACGCAGTAAAAAGCAGCTAAGGACTTACAAATGACGTCCCATATTAACGAACGAGACAGAACAACAGAAAGCTATGGAATGATAAAGAATGTCGAATTTTACGCAAAGTAATGAGAAATAAATTTAGAAAATAGCGTAGAACTAAAAACTAGGAAACTATGAAACGATTACATTGGATCGAGGAAGAACTGCGTTCATCTAACGAAACAAAAAAATTCCAAATCACTCAAAAATCTAACCCCTCAAATATCAAGAATCAGTGCAGGGCTTTTGGAAAACTGTCCGTGAAAAATAAGATTTGTTCAATTCCAAAAAAGTAATTGAAGATGTCTATGAAATTACCTACCCACATCGAGTAGTTACTAGTTACTATTAGTTATTACAACAAACTATATAGAATATAGACATCCGATTCTAGACAAAGAGATTTCTCCAGAAGAATTAATGATAAGCATTTGAAAACTAAAGAACAATAAAGCTCCGGGACCCGTCGGAATACCCAATTTATTCTACAACAGACTTGCTACAAAATGGTTTAAGCTATTACTTAAACTCTTTAACATGGTTCTTAAGACTGGAAATGTTCCATCAAGATGGTGTTAGTCGGAAGTTATTTTGATCCACAAGAAGGGAAAACGAAGCAGACCCATTCAATTACCGTGGAATAGCGCTTGCAAATTCGATAACAACAATATTCACATCTCTGATTGCGAGTCGATTGATAATGTGGAGTGATAATTTCAACATTTTGCATGAATGTCAATCCGGTTTCCGAACGGGAAGGTCTTGTGAAGATAACTTGTTAATGATACAAGGTAAAATAAGGCTAGAGCTAGTTAAACCTAAAGGAAAACTTTATGCAGTATTCATAGATTTGAGAACAGCTTTCGACTCCGTGATCCACAATATTGTTTGAGAATCACTATATGAATCCGGGATAAGCAGCAATATTAGAAAGATTCTTCAGAATCTTTATAGGAGAGCATAAATGAAAGTAAGAATTAACACTCATTTTACTACCAATTCGATAGAAGTAACACAAGGCGTACTACAAGTGATTCGTTGAACCCTACACTAGTTGCTCTTTTCCTCCGTGACATGACCAGTTTCTTCGTGGATGAAGGTTTCACTGACATAGAATTAAAAGCTGACATTCTCCTTTTTGCTGATGATTTGATTATCCTGGCAACCGATGTGATGGATCTTCAACACAAGGTATACACGCTATCCAAGTATTGCAGAAAAAATCCCTCGAAGTTAATTTTAATAAGACCAAAATAAATAAATTCAAAAAGTTAGGCAAAATGAGATCAGAGAGACCAGTGAAATATCGAGGTGAAATTGTAGAAATGGTCAATCAGTACACGTATTTAGGTATCCAATTCACAATGTCAGGGTTATTCAACTATGCAGCTGCCATGACCAAAAGAAACACGGCATTAGGTTCAGTCTGTAAAATCTTAATATCAGGGAAAATTAATAGGTAGCAGACTGATAGAAAACTCTTCTATTCCATGGTAGCAACTACTGTGCTACACGCTGTAGGTAACTGGGGTCTAAGATACCCTAATCAACTGGATAAGATACAAACAAACTTCTATAAACGTCTTTTAGGACTATCGAGAACAACTCCTGGGTACATGATTAGAAAGGAAACTGGCTCAACTAAAATAGAATCAGAAGTAATTAAAAGATCACTGACTTAGATGACCAAATTGATATCTCTGGCGCCTTGTTGATACCCACGTATAATTTTCAACACACATTTAGAATCAAGAACTGCATATCCTAATCCTGAGTGTCCTACAACTGGGTGTCCGTTCTGGAAGACCTGATGCATGATTTGGGCTTCATAACTTAATTACAGAATAATATACAATTGTAATCATAGATAGTATTCCCTCGATTGTTGCAACAATTGTAAGTAAAATCTTTATGGTTGACACACATAGAATCATGAATTCATCACACAGATCAAGAAATTGAGGATCATGAATCTACAGAAATAGATAAATATCTAACTTTGGCTCTCCCCACTAGAGTAGTCGCTCAAATCAGGATGTCCAGTGAAAAAGAGATCGACATGAACAGTAGAAATATGTGACACAAAATACACTAAAATTCAACCTGCTCGCTATGTAATATGAAATCTGAATAAAATCTTAATCATATTTTATGTGAGTGCCCAATTTATAGCTTAGAGCTCAGAGCTCATAGCACAATGATTCACTATCATTTCCCAATTGTTTGGTTTCTAAACTCTGAAAGATCTAGAATTCATCATCAATTCTGAAATTACGGACATTTATTATAAATAAATATTTCAAGCTAAATTCCACAAGCACTAATGAATGAGTGCTATTATATCTGCAATGCGTCAATCCTCACTTGATACAGCTTGTTTTGTATATATTTGTATGTTCTGTTCTCTCAATTATTTTGTATTTTATGTTATTGTATTATTTTGTTATAATGTTACTGTATTATTTGTATTTGTTGTGTTATTTATATTGTATCTTATGCTATCTGTTCTATCAGAAGTTATTTGTAAGCTATTTTATAAGGAGTTAGTTGCGCTGTGAATGTCCTCAGCAATTTTTAATGGGTTAATCCTGTAAACAAATTAATAATAAAATAAAATTGAATTGAATTAAACACCAATACATGATGCGTTGGCTGATTGTGAGGGAACTACAAATACAAACCAATTGATTTCGCCCAGTGCTTTGCAAACAAAAGTGTTTACAATACATGTTGCGGTTTTCGGGTTGCAAAATATTTGCTGTAAGTGTGTAATGGTACACACTTCTGGAGCAGGGTGGGAGAGTCATTGATGATCTCTGTTTGCTTACATATTTGTGATAAGAATATCATAAGAGTGAGAACACAGGTCACATGTGAGAATATTATTGCTGATCGGGAGGCAACTCGGGTCACATTTTGCAGAAGTCCGAGAATTTTATCTACCTGCCAAACAGCAACGCAAGCTAAGTTGCCTATCTATCAGAGACAGGTGTCCATGTGTAACTTCGTCGCAACTTATGCAATTTTCCTTCAAGACAGAAAGCCATCATCTTTGGACCTCTCTAATGTCTGCAAATTATAAATTCTTTCTAACATTTTTATCCAGTTAACCAATCTAATAAACGGGTTTAATCATTATATAATAATGGTCTGTATAATTACAGACCATTATTATATAATGATTAAACCCGTTTATTATTAAAACAGTCTACTAAAACTTTTCCATCTTTCTCAAACAGTAATATATTACCAAAGCTAAAATTTGAACAGTATAACAACTAAGGAATAGTTAATAAGAGAGAAAAATGTTATATTAGAAACAAATCTAAAATAGTATTGGTAATATTGGTAAAGCGTGCGCAGATGATTTTCTCCCTCACACGTCACATACAGTTTTTTTTACTGTTTTTGTCTAAATAAATATCTAAATATAACGCTGCTGGTATTTTTTATTCTAATGAAACCTATTGCCTCTTGGTGTTCCGTAGACCTGGCTTTGAGTGGCACCGGCTTCTTCGGTGTGCGCGTCGCGTGGGTGGGGCAGGGAGCACCGTGTGGCTGAAGGGGAAGGGCGGAAGGGGTGCGGTGGGGGGGGGGCAGCGGAGGTCAATGAGGAACACGCGCGAACGAAGGAAAGGGGGCAGCGCGGAGCGGTGACGGAAGGGGGAGAGGGGGCAGCGTGGCCCCCTCGAGAGGGAATCAGACTTCGGCCGAAAAGATCGCGCGCCAACTGCCGACTCATTCTGCCGAATCGTATTGCATTCGATTGCTCCAGACTACGTAATCTAATCATTACTTATACGCGACACGTAGTGGAATATAAAAAATTAATATGCGGACTGAGAACTATGTTTAATATGAGATACATTTGATTTAGTATGAGATATATGTCTTTAAAAATAATTTTGAAATACTCTTGCATTTACATTATTTGCACACTTTGTACTTATAATCTAAACTTACATACTAATGCTTTCATACTTGCAAACTTAACTTATAATAGACTCTACTTATTTACAATATTTACACACACGAGCCCATACAATCCAAACTGACATAACATTGAAGCTAGGCTCTTGTTTAGAACAAAGTATCAGCAACACATATCGTTGATTTATCTTGCACATCCTTGACGTAATTTACTAGAATTGAATCGAAGGTTTTCCACATAACTTGTTCATAAATTAACTAAATCAATTATTAGTCTATACGTGCGTTGAATTGCTCAGTTTGGAAGAAGAAATTCAATTCATTTTGACACCGTTGTGACGACTTCAAAGTTTGCGGGTGTTAGTCAGAAGGTATAAAAGGCAATGCGACTGCGAGAGATTAAAGTAAACGGCTGTAAAATGTGGAGATCACAAGAACTAAGTTTGCCCCGGCGTGAATCAACACTGACCGCACCCGATGAAGAATCCGAGGGCCTCAAAAGGAGAGAACTGAGGCACACAAAAGATTGAAGAGATCTGTGGGGGCGTGAAACAATGAGGAGAAGAAGCAGGCGAGGAGAAGCCACAAACGGGGAGCGGTGGCGAGAAATGATCAGTGAGGGAGAACGACAAGAAATGTCTATTAAACGCAAGCATTTCAAGGTAGTGGTCGAGAGATTTTTGGGAGTAGCTCTCGTCTACTGCCAATATCTCTCGGAAAGGTACGTTGGCGTGGAGGAGGCTGAGCGACCTCGATGCAGAGCAACGCTGAGGAGGGATAAGGGAAAGCAGCCCGAGAGAACGAGTAGCACGAGGACGAGCGAGTGAAGAGAGAAAGAGTGCTGCGCCTGGGGTTGTGGGAATGACAGCAGGTGATGGCGAGAGAGAGGAACGAGGGAGGCGGTGTGGCGTGAGGGTGGATTTAAAAGGACGAAGACGTGGGTGAAGAGGCGGGAAATGGTTTTAGTAAGTTAGTTAATAGGGAGGAAAATAAGGTGTGGAGCATGGATGAACGGGTAGAAAAGAAGGGCGAGATGAAACGCAGTGCAATTAGAGACAAAGCACGTGTGGTGCGAAAGGGATAACGTTGGAAAAGAACATTGAGGTCGTTTGCGGAGAGGCACGGAACGTTCAGACGGATAACCAGTGGTCCTAAACCAGCTCGCACTTTCTCGCCCGTAACTTCACGCAAAATAAAAGTACTCAAATATCAGAAAAATTTTACATGACCTTATTTCAAAATTTATCTTTAAGGGACAGACTTCCTTAAGCGGAAAATCTGTATCTTTAATATGTTAATTGTAGGAAGACGCCGGAAAAATGCTTAACTTTTGGAATTTTCAAAAAAATCAACGAACATGAGACTTGCATCATTCTCTTAAACATCCTTCACACCAGCCAAAAACAAGATTGAATAAAAAACGATGGAGCCATTTTTTAAAAATTTTGAAAATGTCCCTTTAGCTTCATGTAAAGTACCCCCTAAATTTAAATTATCGGTTTCAAATTCAATATCAATTTTTGAGAAAGTTGGCTGAACGTTTGAGCCACTAGGGTTGTTAACAGAGAGACGGACAGACAGCCAGACAGAAGTTTTACCGTCATTTGATATTTCGGTATCAAGAAGCCACAAAATATGAATTCTGGCTACACTACGTCTTAGAGCATTGTTTTTTCTAAATTTTTGCAACTGTATTTGTCCACTTTTTCATTATCAGGGATCTTCAACAAGAGTAGTTTTGCCGTGAAATTGCCGTTTTTTGTGCAGCATTTCATAACTTTTTCTCTCTACTCCGTAGCGAGGTTTACGCAGGTACACGGCAGCTCTGCGCTGCGGTAGTGTTCCAGCGGGAAGGCTCGGGTGCCGACTCGGGCTGCTGGTGGCGAGCGTCAGCCGCCGAAAGACAGCAGCGCGGATGTGACCCACGTGAGAAGACCTCCATTGAAGCCAATGCCCTGCTACCAGTCGCGGTGGACGGTGGCTCGCGGCAATGCTTTGTGGGAAAGGGCCCTAGGGCTCCCACAGCCCGGCGCGGAACATCCGTTGCCTACGCGGAATGTCTACTGGCTTACTAGCAGGATCAGACCTGCGCGGCTGGCGAGCGGCGTGGCAGCGTTTCATTCGCTGCGGATTTCCATTCGCAGTCCGACACATTTTTTCTGCTGCCGGTCCAGTTTTGGTGTGGAAACCAAGGCAAAGACTCGCAAATCTCAAATATTTTCAGCTCTCCAGTGAATCTGACTGGACAGAACGGTCACAAAATACTTCTAATCGTATTCAGTAATTTAATTAATTTTAAAAAATTGGGATTTATAAAGAATTTTTTCTTAAAATTTTGTGCATATTAGTACTGAAAAGTTTCAATAGATTTATAATTATATTAAATAGAGTGTGTACATGTGTATATATTGTGACGCAACGCTTTATCAAACGGACGGCGGCGGCGTGGGTAGGGGCCGTCCGCGGTTGGTCATCGAGATGCAATAATTTAAATTTCCTTAATAGGAAATCGAGGACTAAAGGAGGGTTCATGCCTGCGTTGTTCCACACCTTTCCCACGAAAAAGAAAAGAAAGTGCAATGTTACGAAAAACAAACAATGACATTTAATGAAAACTGTAGTACACAGACATCTGCAAGTTTCTAAACAAACACAAAAGCAACAGCACAGAAATAATGTCACAACAGTATACAATTGTCTGGCTGCCTGTACCCAAATACAAGAACAAAAAAAACAAACAAGCAAATCAACAAAGAAGTACTGTTTCTAGAACTATTCTGAGAATTATAACCATCTAACATCCTTTTAAAAAAAATGGAAAATCAAATTATTAACTTTGAACAAATGATTAAGTCCCTTGGAATTAATGTTATTATTCCAATTAATTTATACAACACTTATGTTCCTTCACTCCAAAACCATTCAGATTTATACATTCATCATCACAATTCCCTCATTTCAATAATAAATTCACATCCAATCACGATCAACACACAGCAATAGAACTTTGATTTCCAATGTAAACTCTAGAATAAACATTCCACACTATGATCAACACACATTAATAGAAATTTAATTTACAATGTAAACTTTAGAATAAACATTCCACACTATGATCAACACACATTAATAGAAATTTAATTTACAATGTAAACTTTAGAATAAACATTCCACACTATGATCAACACTCATTAATAGAAATTTAATTTACAATGTAAACTTTAGAATAAACATCCTACACCATTTCTCCAGAAATTGTATAAAAAATATTCATGACTGACAAAGTTTTCTTATACCTTTTGATAAATACTCAAGAAAGTAGGGTGTATCATTACCCAAAGTTTTAATGATAATACTAGTTAATTACCATACAAGTAATCATTGCAACATTTTCTTTCTCTTTATCCTGCATGGTCATATAACATTCCTGCTACATGCTAATTCTACCTGCCATGAAATCACACCATATTAATTATGATCAGAAGGAAATCATGAATAACCATTGTAATGAAACGTTACAGACAGCAGTAAAAATAACTAACTGTCCTCCCACTGAGCTAATATTTTTCAGAATCTGTGGTATTAGACAATCTCCACTAAGATACTACATTACCACAGAAATTGCAAAGTCTCACTCCCAAATTGACCAAAATTAACAACTCTTGACATATTCCTTATCTAAATGATAATATTGGTTCATTACCATACAAGTAATCATTGTAACTTTTTTTTCCACTTTATCCTGCCTGATCACATAGCAATCCTGTTACATGCTAATTTTACATGCCATGAAATTACACCATACAAATTGTAATCAGAAGAATTCATAAATAAACATTTTTTTGAACATTATGGCAGTAGAAATGGCAGTGTAACTGTCCTCCTTCCACTCATCTATTTTTTCACAATCTGTGATATTGGACAATCTTCAATAAAATATTGCACTACCATAGAGAAACTGCAGAATCTCACCCCCCAACTTAACATAAATTAACAACTCTTGACACATTCCTTAGAGTACGTAAATTGCAATAAGTTACAAATAGAAAGCACATAATTGTCAACAGTACCAGTTAATGAAAGTGAAAGTTCACCTTTCTTCAAGATCTTTTCCCATTAATAAATAATTGGTTCACAATCCACATATGCATATTGGTGATTGAAAATTGATACATTAATATGCTTAAATTCATTTATCAGTCTCTTTAAGTCCTCAACTTAAAATAATGCAACAGAACATCTTGTATGTAAAAGAATATTACACATCCGGCAAAAGAACAGTCAAAACAAGTCACTTGCCACTTCAAATGCCAGGACTCACACCTACAATACTTTCACAATTCCAAATTGGACTACCGCATCTCAATTTAAGGAGAGATTGATCCTCTAACCTCACGCCTACACAATTCAACTATACAACCGTTAATTAAATGCTTTATTAGCACTCACATTAATCAGTTAGGGCTCCAGTTCACGTATATTCCCATTCTCCTATCCAGTTACCTTTGCATGTCTCCGTCCCTTCATCTTCCAACGCACCTCGAACACTATATCACCTCTGTTCGTGCATTCAAAGTTCCACAACAAATTCAAGTACATGAATTTTTCATTTTACCTCCTCTCATGTTTTGTGGTGGCGAGCTACATCCCATATACCACCAACACAGCTCTGCTCCACACTCCCGACTCTCACCACTCCATTCTCTCCGGTCGCTTGCTCACATCATAAAGACCGGAGCTTTTTGGGCGCAAGCAAACCATCGACACTGTCCTCTACACCAGCGAACTCTGCTTGGAACCCTCGAGACTTAAGGCCCCCGGCATGGAGCGCGCATTTCAAACTACCCCGCTGCTCGCCTCCCTCGCAGCCAGGCATCGCTGTAGCCCATACTTGGACGGGGCGTTATAATATATATATATATATATATATATATATATATATATATATATATATATATATATATATATATATGTAAGGGAGGTATTCCTAACCTAATTAAATTTGGCGCTTAAATCGAATGATGAGCGGATCGATAAGGCAGATCTCTATGGAGACGCACACATGGATGTTAGAAAGAGTAATTGATTCAGAGACGACACAATGTCGCAAAGATTATAAACTTGATCAAGAAACTACAAAGTAAATAATAACATTGAATGTTGTTTCTTTGTTATTACAGGTATGATTAATAATTAGTATAAGTGATTACGTTATACCTTTTTGTATGAAACAATAAAAAAAACTTTGTTATTACAGAGCAACAATTCGTGTTATTATTTCTAACTAATAGAAGAACAGATACATATATATATATATATATATATATATATATATATATATATATATATATATATATATATATTGTGACATACCAATGTCACTGAATATTGTACAATTATTTATTATAAATGGCGTCAATTAAAGGGGATAAATTATGTGAATATGCTAGCATAGCAACGGTAAACGAGCCGTCGTCAAGGTCAACATATTCATGCAGTGACAATCGCGGAGACGGCTAGTTAATTCTATATAGAATTCTGGGATTGGCCGAAAAAGCAGTGACAGTCGTGAAGGCGGCTAGTTCGTTTTGCAAGAAATTTAGAGATTGGCTAGGTACGAAAGTACATCAAATGTTATCTGCAAATAAACAATCGAATTTATGAACCGAGCTTTGCAGGGCTGAAAGAATACGAGATACATTCATTCTGACTGATGCCGTGCTCATGAACGGATCGTGCTCCAATTAATGTTAGGAGTTTTTTTCTTTGGGGACTTGTAAGCATCTACTAGGGAATGGATGTTGAGAAAACATCAAAATTGGAACTCTAAGTGTGACAGTGGAACTTAAAATATTTCGTGTGAACGAGTTGGAGGGACATTGAGGGCTTGGGCGAAGTTGTCAGTGATTGGACTGGAATATTAGCAGCAAATAGTTTATTGATTTGATGAACGGTGATGGAAGTGAGCTTCCGAGAAAAGAAGAGAGAAGATGGTGTCTGGACCTGAGGACGGCGGCGTCCATCTCGGATGAAGATGGCCGAAAAAAGCGCGCGAAGACATAAGGTTGGAACGGTCATGACAAACGTTTGATTTTATAGTGGGTAAAGTTAAACAATACCAAAAATTGTTTTAAATAATTTAATAAATTTCCATGTTTTCGTGAAATGAATATATGATTTTTCATTGAGCCAATTCTAGCAATAAAGTAGCAAGATAGATATTTGCTTTTCAGATT
Organism: Teleogryllus occipitalis; assembly: GCA_011170035.1. Lineage (NCBI taxonomy): Eukaryota > Metazoa > Arthropoda > Insecta > Orthoptera > Gryllidae > Teleogryllus > Teleogryllus occipitalis. The sequence goes on from BLKR01006353.1 coordinate 56,398, forward strand.
ACATCCAGAATCCAGAAAATTTGTTAGCTTCTCATTTGAAGGTAATACCTATAGTTTTCAAAGGATGGCTTTCGGTTTAAAAAATAGTGGTGCAGCTTTAATTAGTTACTTAGATGATTTAATTCCGGATGAAATTAAAGAAACAACCTTAATGTATGTTGACGATATTGTATTATTCTCAAACAATATGCAAGAGCTTTTAAGGAATTTAGAGCAATTATTTAAGATTTTTCGAACATATAATTTAAAACTAAACATTGGAAAATGTCAGTTTGGAAGGAAGAATATAGAATTTATGGGGCACGTAATATCGGAGCAAGGAATGTCGATTCAAGATCGGAAAAGAGAATTGATTAAAAATTTTCCACGACCTCGAAATATAAGGGAGGTTAGAAGATTAATTGGAGTATGCCACTACTATTCGAGATTTTGTAAAGGTTATTCGGAAATTATACACCCAATAATAGAATTGTTGAGGAAGGGAAAGAAATGGGTATGGGACGCAAGGTGTCAAGAAGCGTTTGAAAAATTAAAGAAACTTTTTGACAAAACGTTTATGATTAGCTACCCAGATTTTGATAAAAGGATGTACCTACAAGTGGATAGTAGCGGATTTGCTATGGGAGCTGTACTATTTCAGCTAGATCAAGAGAATAAACAGAGGATAATTGCAATAGAAAGCCGCGTTTTGACCCTTAGTGAACATTTTACAACCAGTGAAAGAGAAGCCTTAGGGATTGTTTGGGCAACACAAAAGTTAAGAGTAATGTTAATTGGACGGCAGTTCACTGTCCTTACTGATCATAAAGCTTTGATTTTTCTAATGCAGAGTCATTTAAATAATGACAGATTGTTAAGATGGTCACTATGGCTTCAACAATTTAATTTTGATATTCAGTATTGTGAGGGTAGAGATAATATTTTACCCGATTATTTGTCAAGAATCAAGGTACAGGACAAGGAACATAGTTCAGGACTTGATGTAAACGCGATTCAATTAGTAAAGATACGACCGAAATGGAGAAAGGGGGAATTAGCGAAGATTCAAATGGAGGACCCTATGGGAAAGCGAATAATTGAACGATTATTAGCAAAGGATAACAACCGACAAAAAGGTGATCCGAAATTTTCAATGTGGAAGATGTACGAAGGAGTATTGTTACATCGGATTAAAAATCGAGGAACGCAATATCAAATTTGGATTCCAGAAGCACATAGACGTGAGCTTATTCAATCTACGCATCAACATTTCGGACATTTTGGAATTAATAAGATTGAAATTATTCTCAGATCGAAATGTTATTGGAAGGGCATGAGGCGACAGATTCGTAAGCAAGTTAGCGAGTGTGACATTTGCCAAAAAACTAAACAACCTAATAAAAAGTACGAAGGAAGCAGGGAGGCGATAATACCCAAGTCACCTAGGGAAATATACGCCGTGGATTTATATGGGCCTATGCCAAAATCTAGGTTTGGAAACCAGTATCTGTTGGTAATAATGGACGTTTTTTCTAAAATTACGCAATTATATCCCATTAGAAAGGCAAATGCGCAGAGTTGTATTACACAATGCCATAAATTTTTTGAAGAATTTGGCGTACCTAAGAAAATTATCAGCGATTTAGGAACACAATTCACTAGCGGAAAATGGGGGCAATATATGGGAAGAATTGGTGTTCAAACATGTTTTACGACAGTCCGAAATCCTCAAGCTAACCCCAGCGAGAGAATTATGAAGGAAATTTTGCGATTATTTAGAGTATACATTTCAGAATGTCATAACCGTTGGATGGAAGCAGTTCCCATATTAAACTATGTTTTAAATAATGTTCCTCACGGGAGTACGCGAAGTACGCCAATCGAAATCCATATGGGAAGAAAAGGAAAAACAGATCCGTTTAAAGGGATGAAGATACCTTCGGAAATTAGTGGGGTTCCGAACAACAACAAAGATGTTCGTATAATTTATGACAATTTGAGGCAAGCAGCTGCAAAGAGGAAGATGAAGCAAAAACAATATTTCCAAGGTGCATATAATGTAGGCGACGAAGTATTGGTTAGGGCACCCCAGGTATCGTCTATGGATAAGAAATTGTTTTATAAATTTTTCCCTTTATATAAAGGACCATTCCGAATAGAAAAAGTTTTAAGTAAAAATGCCGTAGTTTTAAAAGATGAAAATGGTCAACAAATGGGGACATACAACTATAGGAATATTAAGCCATACAAAAGAGATGATACACATGATAAGATGGTTTGATGGGACAAATAGAGAATTGTAAATAGAATTTTGTATATATTAGTGTGTAATGTTTTTCCTCTTTTGTTGATATGCGTATTTTTGTGATAAATTAGAAGATGAAAAAATTTTAAATTATGTTGTACATAGGATTGAAGCAAATAACGGGCAGGATAGCATAATTAAATAATGCTCAATGAAATGGTTAATGACAATGTTGGCATAACAAAGATGTATATAGTTTTAAGGCTGCAAGAACCAAGATATGTGTAGTGTAAAGTGAAGAGTGTTACTGAATATTAGTGTTAACAACAAGGAAAAGTTAAAGTTGTCTTGTCATTTAGTTAGGTTTTGACAAACAAAATGACGCTTTGGTGGGGGGGAGTTGTGACATACCAATATGTCACTGAATATTGTACAACTATTTATTATAAATGGCGTCAATTAAAGGGGATAAATTATGTGAATATGCTAGCATAGCAACGGTAAGCGAGCCGTCGTCAAGGTCAACATATTCATGCAGTGACAATCGCGGAGACGGCTAGTTAATTCTATATAGAATTCTGGGATTGGCCGAAAAAGCAGTGACAGTCGTGAAGGCGGCTAGTTTGTTTTGC
>BLKR01006354.1:0-59230 GCA_011170035.1 Teleogryllus occipitalis
AGGCAAAATAGTCGTTTTGCGAGAGGTGGTTAATATGTTAATAAGTTTTAATAGGATATTGAAATATAGGAGAGAGAAGGAAAGGATTGTGGTATATTATACAAATGGAAATAATAAAATTATAAGTTTGAAACGTTAGAGATATTTGGAGACCGGATGTTTATGTAATTATATATTTTTGTCTTTCTACTTATCGTTCTCAAAACTGTAATATCTGTGAATCGTCACCGTTTTAACACAAAATCCATTTTTTGTTACATATTTTTATATATTTAGCCCTATATTACATATTTTACATATTTTGCTATATTCACAAAATATGTTTTATTTTTTCAATTTTCTTCTATGTTATACATATTTTTTTATGAAAAGAAGTATTTTAAAAAATTATAATTTTTTTCTTCATTTTTACTGAGTGCTGTAGAAACGAGATTCGCTACGTTAAGACACTGTCGGATGTCCGGTGTGCCTGCTTCAATTATCTCAGTGCCGAAGTGCGAATTAGCGACTGAAATCATTTTCACCTTTAGGTGAGAAAAGTATGACTGACGCAGAGTTTCGTGACCTTTAACCTTAATTTACGAGAAATTTTGGCGATGGCCGACGTGTAACACTTCGATGAGAATGCTGCTCGCTGCAGTGATTGTTTGCTGGTCGTAGATATCGCCAGTTTATGCGGGAGTTTCTATTGCATATCTAGTCTGGCTTCTAAACTTCAGTCCTGGGTAGCAAGATAACCTTTCATTACTGACGAGAAAGTTGTATGGTGCAAAATCGGCAACAACTTATGTTTCTCTAATGATTTTTAAAACGCTTGTTTTAATTTTGAAATTTGTTTTGGAAATTTTGATGAATGTAATTTCGTATTAGGTAGAGGTGTTTTACAATTAGTGTTTTTTTAATATAACATATTATATCCGATTTTATATATTTATTACATATTCTTGCTGCTTTGATTACATATTTATGTACTAATTTTGAGAGTTGATACTACATATTTTTCCAGTCTCTACTGATATTAGTCGAATGAAAAAATGGATTTTGTATATATAGAAATAAAACATTGTATGTAACAGTGAAGTCTTTTAGGGAAAGTTAGTGTGTTTTTTGTGTAAAACATAAATGGTAGACACTGCTAGGTCTAGTAGTAACTATTTTAAAAATAAAATAATAGAGTTTTCTACATATTTTGATTATTTATTTTGCAGGAAGAAGAGCCATATTTCTTTTGTGTGTGTTGTTTTGGTGTATTAGTTTAGCTCTTGTAGAGTTTAAGTGAATTATTGCACTATAACTGGAGTGGGTTGTAATAGACAACTTCATATTTCTCAATGCTCAAGAACAAACTCTGACATTAAAAATAAATTTTCGTATGGTTTATCATTGGATGAGTTCTAACAACCAGGAGCAAGCGGTACTCGTAAAACACAGCACATCTGGGCAGTGTAAAGAATAGGAATCACCGATGATGCTGCTCCCGGAGCTCAGAGAGGTTAATGACCTAATGGTTGTGGGAGTAGACAACAGGGGAGAGGTCGCAAGATGAAACATATTAGTGAACCTAAATACTTCTCAAGGGATTGTTTGAAAATAATACGTTTGGTGAATATTGTTTAAGAATCAGAATTACGGCTAAGAAGTCATCTTCCTTTTCACTTACACAGAACTCAATAAAAATCCGGTCTTATTATCGCAATTCATTTTAATTTCGTCACAACTTTTTCTTTCATTTATTATTATTCGTAATTGTTATAAATATTTGAAAAGTAATGCATAAAATTTCAGGTTTCAAACCATGAAAAATAAATTTAGATATTCCTAGCTCTCAACTTGTCAGAACAATCCATGTTATCTGAACATCATAATACTAGTGCACTATTTAGATAACTACGTATTGTTTAGCACCCTTTTGCTTAAGAATTGGAAGGGAACTTGAAAGTTTTATGCTAACAAAAATTTAGTAGATCCGGTATAAATGAAGCCAATACTTTTGAATTCGAATTCAGAAGAATTATTACTCCGATTTAAACAGAGTGGCACTTGAAGATCACGAGCTGACCAGAGAAGGGGACACTGACAGCCAATAGGAAGCTTCGTTACGACTTATATTTTTGATATTGGAACTTATGATTGGATGACTATGTCCCCCCTCTCCTTCCAGCTCGTGAGCTTGAAGTACCACTATGTTTAAATCGAAGTGTATTCCTATATTGCGCGGAGGCGTTGCCGAGCTGCTACCCGTCGTCGCAGGCGGAGGCGCCGGCGATATCGACCGCATCATGGTCGGCTGTCTCCGCGCGCGCCCCGCCCCGCCCCGCCCCTCCCCGCCCCTCCCCGCCTCACCCCGCACCCGCACCGCACCCATCAATTGATTTCTTCGGGAGGCGTTTATCTCGCGGACCCGCTTAACTTCATTAAACTCTTTTTTACATGCAAAGAGGGAAGCCAGCAATTCGCTTTCCGCACTCGTTGAGGACGACTTCACAGCCCCCCTCCCCCGCCCCTACCCACCCTTTCAACCGCCTGCCCCTTCCCCGCCCCCGAGGCCTAATTCATACGGTTCATTTGCGCTTGATACGCTCCAGTTAATAGGCTGGGGAATAAACTACACTCGCGCCGCCCGTGGAACGGGGAATTCGCTTCTTTTTTCGGTGCAGTCGAACTTGGCTCTTTCCAGCACTTCTAAATGTGGGATGTAAGAGTTCGGGAAAAGTGGATTTTCCTATTAAAGGATGGATTCTGGTGGACTTCCGTTGTAGGAATATGTACTGCACTGTTCATTTCTGAGATGGTAAAATCGTACTGAGGCTAATGCGAATTCTTATATACTTTAAATATAATCAGAATTATTCTCCCTTTTCTTCATTTTTGCCTGATACTAGACTTATTTGACTTGTCAGTAAGTCAAATTTCATATAAAAAATATAATTCAAATAATGATTAAATTTTATATTAAGAATTTTTCAAAACCACTAAAACAACTAATTCCAAATGTCCAAAATACCTACAGAATGAAACACACGGAAAGGTATTGGAAACGGGGACTCCCCGTAAAATATTGTACGGAAAGCTTGCCTTGAAAGCAATAGCACGCCTTACACTTTATTATAAGTTCTGTCTTCGGTCTTGGCATAATCCTTTAGAAAATAAGCTAATGGCATGTTATTTGTGAGAGCCCTTTCCGCCCTTTGGAACTTGAAGTACACAAATTGTACACAACTTAACATGACATTGCGTACCCTGGTCCTGTATGAAGCAGTCTAAATGGTTATACACTTCAAACTTTTAACTTTACTCAAATTATCTGATGTGACCTATTTGATTTCATTACAGATGATGCAGTTAGTTCATTTGATACATGAACGAGCGTCGTTTCAATATATCGTGAGCCAACCGTGTGACACATTTCCTAACTTTATAAACTCACGACATGCGTTACCTCATAACGTTTGGGATGATTTGCCAAATAGCGGATTCCAAACAGATTTTCTGAAAATTGAGATCAAATTGTCACATCACGTTACAATACATGTGTGTGCAGGGGGAGATAGAGTGGATAGGTGGAGGATATATGGATGATTCTGGTATTTTTTCCCGTCCGTCTTTCTACCACAATCGTAATTATCAGCAATTTGGCATATTATCAGGCATTAACATGGGTTTGAAGCTTGGGCACAGAACAAAATAAACAAAAAAATATTCAAAACACCAGCATGACCACAAATAATTTATTGATTGTTGGTTATTCCAGGCACATCAACTATTAGGGTAATTAGTCCCGTAAGTGTAGTGCGTGTTTTTTCTCGGGAGGTGACGGTGTTCTTCCCCCGCTGGATAGCGAGATCCGGCGCCGAACTACCGCCGGCTAGCGGGGTTTTTCCTAACCAGGTATCTCCCCCCAGCGGGTAAGCTCCCGACCGGTTTCCTGGCATATGTGCAAGTGTGGTGCATGTTAGTGTGTCTGTAAGTTAGGGGTGAGGATAGTTCAAGGAAGAGGAAGGAAAGATCGCGTGCGGTCCGTGGCCCGTTTGTTAGGGTACTGCTCCGGCATTCGACTTTTGTTGTTCGGAGAAACCACGAAAAACTACCGATCAAAGTAGTTTCTCCTCCAGACAGCGACTGAATTCGACCTAGCTCTGAAACTAGTGTCGAAAATCTTACCACTGTCGAGACTCGAACCTAGGACCTCCCGGTCAGAGTGACTTCATTGTCATCAGTAGAAGCCCTGAACCATCTCTCCCGGTGATGACCCTGAATGCTGCACTCTTCCAACCCCGTCGCCGCTTCATTCTTGTTTCCTCCCTTTCCTCGTCGCCCCGCCCCGCCCCCTTGTCCAGCCCTTGTCCAGCGCGGCGCGCCGCCCGCAGCGCGCGCTGCGGACGACAGCTGATAGCGAACACCTTTGATCTCGCCTCAACTTGTCCAGCGCCAGTTAATTTAGATGAGGCGCCTGCGAGCGCTGGGCCGTCGCGCCCCCCCCCCGCTCCTAGCCCTTCGTAGCCCTTCGTTTCGCGTCCGCCGCAGGCGCTGCCCTTCCAATAACCTCTCCCCGCCCTCCCCCGCGCCGCCCACTACGTGCGAATGCATTAAAATTGAATTTTGTCTGTTTCTTTTAGTTGGCAGGTAGTGGCGGGGAGTTATCGGAAGAGGAGAAACGTTTTTCTTTTGTTTCTGACGATCGCTAATGAAAGTTCCGTTGTTTATCAGTTAGTGAATACTAGAATACACAGAATATAATAATTGAGTATTATTCGTTGGACTTTTGGATATAAAAAGAAGAGAAATTATCGAAGTTTTAGAAAACAAAAATGGATCTGCAATTTCTGTTGGTTATGTAGGGTATGTATTACATACACTGTATTCAGGCAATAAATTTACTCTACCTTTTGTTGATTTGGCACCGAATCCATAGAGGTCGGCTTCCCTGATTACGAAGTGTTATAATATGTAAAACGAGAATTGAGTCATCAGCCACGCCAGTATTATTTTTGTGAGAATTCGAGCACGGATGGAAAATGTGAAATATGCACATGAAAGGGCAAGATATGAACGTCGTACATGAACATTTAACGCTAAACCAAAATGTTTTTTCTCATACTTTTTAAGAATTTTAAAGGACTGTATTGGTTCTATCTTCCAAAACATTTTAGCATAGACGAGTTCACTTCGTTCCTAAAGCATTACATACCATTTCTGAAGACCTGATTCGACAGATGCTGGATTACCGCATGTATCAGGTCTGTCAGCACACTGACAGGTCATCACATGCGTTGCTGATCAAAGTTGCTAGACGTCTACACAGAATCTTCTGAAGAGCGTCCACCAATTCTTTGTGACGTTCTCGGGCATTTCTTCCTTGGAGAATGTCTGTCCTGAAGTATAGTGCTGCTCGAAACATGTTACATTTATGTCGTACGACGGTTGTCGGACAAATGATTTCAGATTGCTCTCTCTGCTAATAGAGACACTAACAGAGCCATTTTTTTAATGCGAACACACCCTCCTGCAGAATTTCTCTCACGCTACAAATGAAACTGTGTTTTGATTTTTAGAAGAAATGTAGTTGCCGTGACTTCTGCCCCGACCCTCGTATAATTTTCGGTAAACGAAAAAGTAGGAGGAAAGATGTTCGTGGAATTGTGTATCTTTTGCTTTGTTCCCCCACTCCCCTTTTCTTGTTTCTTACTTGGTTCTTGACCTAAGTGTCATTTTTGAGCAATTCACATCGTCCCAGCTTTTGTAGGTGTGTGACGAAGTGAAGCTCAAGCAGGCGGATCTTGCTAGTTACGGTGAAGAGAATACGTCAGGTTCGCCTCATGTCGCTCTAACTCCTAAGCATTAGAATTTAACTAGGCCCAGGCAAGGGGGACACCGGTAGTTGGCCAGCGAAGTCGGACTACCGACCCCAAACGCCAAATACATACATAAAAGTTGTGCCCATTTTTTACGTAGTTGGCCCTTGTACGTCCAAACGCAAGCAAAATTCAACCAGAGTTCCTTAGTGTGTGCGAGGGGTCGTCTTGGGGACCGCGCCGCCTGCCGCACTTCCAGCGGAGCGGCTCATCTTGCGTCGAGGGCGTGCAGGGCCAAGTCAAGTCCCAGAGAGGAGCAAACATTCAAAACGTGATATGTCCACTTCTCTCTTTTCTATTCAAAGTGAAAAATGTAGCCCCAAACATTACACTTTTCAACACTGTTTTTAACTCAACGAATAGAGTACTACTTAATGTATTGAATGACATCTTACGTATCTTTCTGGAAATTAAATTCTAGTTAAAAACAACAGAAGGACTCAAGTTGTACCAAATGAATATGTCACTTTTTCAATGTTATCTCATAAAATCTCGTAGCTCAACGAGTGAAAAGTTCTTAAATATATATTTACTACTATTGTTATTTAAAGTATAATATATTAAAATTTCCTATTGTAAGTATATTTCCAATCGTACAAAAATTAATCGATTGCTGTTTTCTGGCCACGTCACCTGCTATGGTCGTTAGTTCCGTTAGTGTAGTGAATGTTTTTACCTTGCACGGTGGTGATGTTCCCAGCTGCATGGGGAGATCCAGCGCTGACCTACCCGTCGACTAGAGGGAGGTTTCCCTTTCATGTACTTCCCCCATCCGAGCCCCACCCAGCCAGTACAAGCTCTAAGCTCCAGACCGGTAGCGGGAGCTCAGTGCATCTACTGATGTCACTGCAGCACCTCCCACCGGGAGGTCCTAGGTTACACTTCCCACGGCGGCAGGATTTTCGACACTAGCTTTTCAGCTTGGTCGAATTCAGTCGCTGTCTGGAGGAGAATTCTAGCGGCCGGCTGCTCTGATCGGTTGTTTTTCGTGGTTTCTCCGATCAACACCAGGCGAATGCCGGAGCAGTACCCTACCAAACGGGTCACGGACCGCGCGCGATCTGCCCTTTCTCTTCCTTGTCCTATCCTGTCCTCTTACACACACACTTACACGAACATGCACCACACTTATCACATATTCCGGGAGACCGGTCGGAAGCTTACAGCTTGTCCCGGCTGGGGCGGTGCCCCGCTGGTGGGAGAGTCCTGGTTAGGGGCAAACCCCGCTAGCCGACGGTGGGTCGGCGCCGGATCTCGCCATTCAACGGGGTAAGATCACCGTCATCTCCTGAGAAAAAAAACATGCACTACACTAACGGGACTAATGACCGAAGCAGTTGGCACGCCCGGAAACACGAAAAAATCAGTCAATCAATCAATCTAAGCTCCAGAATAGCCTCGCGGCATGAGTCACAGTTTAGTGCAAATAGTACGTTTTTATGAAAAAGGAAAGAGGTTGGGTTAAAAAGAAGAAGAAGAAGAAGAAGAAGAAGAAGAAGAAGAAGAAGAAGAAGAAGGAAAGATTGTGCTCTGCGCGTGGCCCATTTGTTAGGGTACTGCTCTGGCGTGTGCCTGGTGTTGATCGGAGAAACCACGGAAAACTACCAATCAGAGCAGCCGGCCCCTTCAGTTCTCCTGCAGCCATTGAACTCGGTGTAGCTACATTGCTAGTGTTGAAAAACAGTCACCGTCGGGAGTATAAGCTAGGTTTTTCCGAGGAGAAACGCTGCTTTAAAAAGAAAGAATCAGGAAAAAAATCTGTGTCAGTGACGCTCCAAACAGCTTGCGGCGGTCGACGTCAGAACAGAGCGGGACGTATTTCACTTTTCGTTACGTATCGGACATGTTGAGTTTTACTTTTCGCCATATTATAGAAGTCGGCCTGTCCAGTTGCTGCTATTCTTTCTTCTCCATATATAAACCATGTTCTTTTTGTAAACCTCTGATGGACAACAATTTATTCCGAACCCAACAAGTATTTTATTCTTTTTTTCAAAGCCAGTTATGTTGAGAGTGTTGGGTTTTCACTATTTTTTCGCTTACCGTATTTACACGAATCTAATGCGAACATTTTTTTTACCAAATGCAGTATTCAAAATCGTGATGCGCATTAGATTCGATGGCGCATTCGAGTGCAAATGCATTCCCCCGAACGCCTGTTACTTTATTCAATATTTTTCGTTTATTACGTCACAAAGGATTGTTGGAGATTTCAAATTCAACTTCCTTTCATTTATCATTGGCCTATTAGTGAGGGTTGTTGGTTACGATATGGAGGGCAAAGGGAGAAGAACGTCTAATGATGCTTCATTAAAGTGTAAAGCAGTAAGCCGAGAAGTAGTTGATAGTAAAGGAGTTCGAATGCTAATTTTGTATATGATAAATCTCTTGTTGTGTTACATAAATTTTAATAAAATACCCTACCTATTATTCTGTTGTTGATGCATTTTTTTCTTATTGAAGATCGTACCAACATCTAGGTCACTAGCGACCAGTTTATACGTATTACATTCAACAATGAAACTTTTTTCCTAATTTTAATTTTCAAATATAATTAGATTTGTTTAAGAACGTTAGTTCTTTCTCTGATGAAAGAATGTTGGTGAATTGATCTGGTTTAAGATGAAAAATTAAGAATTCTGTAAATTATGCTACGAAGTAACGCGTTATCATTGTGAAACGTACTTTCAAAACGATGCTAAAATCTAATGTTCACAACTAATTTTTCGGGTCCCATATGAAAACTAATTACGATTCTTATACAACACAATTATAAATTTTGGATCTTTTATATTTGGATCATATTGTTGACAGTGACAACGCCTTCAATCATTTCAATTATGTAAATAAATGTCAACTACAACTCACCACTAAACCTATATCTTTTATATTATTTTTGAAAGTTTAGCACTTCTGGATACCACCTGCTCAAAACATCAAAGTTCAGACACATACAGGATCTAGAAAATTTGTAACATTAAGTTTATTATTCGATATTCTTCGTAATTTCATTGCATTGCATTCATCTGAATCTGCATGTTTCTTAATAAGCTTGTAATTGCGTTTCACTCGGTCATTTTTCTTAATTTTCAATTTTTTAAAGGCCCGAACAAGAGTGGATGTAATTCATTTTTCTGTGTTGATACATTTTTTGTACTGATTACATCCAGTTTCACTAGCGTACTCCTGTTGTCACCTTCTGGAACATTTTCTCGGTTGTTCGGAATGTATCCCGTTGTTCTCTTGTTGTGCTTTGAAAGCGTTCTAATGTGTTGAATTATATTTTGAAGTGACCAGAAGTAAATCGGTTTGTGTAAAGAAGTATAACTTGTACTGTGTTCTCAATAACGTCTCGTTCCTAGTTCATTCCTAACTTAACCTCATTTAATTTACCATTTACCATAGACGCGTTGTTCAACTGTTTGATCTCGTGAGTTTTTTCCGGCGTCCGTAGGTAATATTTTCATCACTATATGTAGAAAACGAAATGACAGCGTAAAACGCTGATTTCGTTCGTTTTGTTTTGATATCGAAACAGTACCGCGTAGGAACAATCGTCTATTTTCTATCCATTATCTGTAGAGAAAAATGACGAAAAAACAGCAGTGTAAAACAGATAATACAAACAAACAATGTGACTATGTTAAAACAATGACTCGCACACAGTATCGGGCTTGTAATGAAACCACGCACAGTTCTGGATCTGCACGTTTGAATTGGGTTCCAGTAGAAAACTATATTCAATTTTCATGCAAAAGTGTACTAAGTGCGTTATGCTCGGATGACCCAATTACATCTATTTTCTGTTTGCATAGTTTTGCAAATCATCTGCGATTTTACCACGTTTATTTATTGGAAATATTTGAACTTAATTATGTAACAGAGAAGAGACAAGTTAATTCAAACAAGATTATTACAAAATGCCAAAAGTATAATACTTTGAAAGGAAACCTTAAATAAAATATAAAGATCTTCGGTTTGTGTTTTTCTGAAAACGGTTTGCCACAACAGCAATATCCAGGTAAGGCGCGCCCTGATATTCTCCCTTTCTATTGAGTTCTGGGGGACGCAACTTCGGAATATCTAAACAGGGCAGTCCCGCCGATATATAAATCCCCTCCGATCTAAAAGTCGTGCCACGTGGAACCTAGCACCGGGCGCCCCCACGTGTCACCGCAGACGCCTGCGACGACGCCAGATCCCCTGGCACCGATAGCCCCGCCCCCGCGTCTCCCCGTCGCACCCGCCACCCTACCTGCCACGGCCCCTCCGACCACCTCGCGTTCCGTCATTTGGCTCCCCAAGCCTCACCCTCACCGCCCCGCCCCCCAGACTCCCCGTCACCCACCACGCCCCCTCAGACCGCCTCGCGTCCCTTCAGTCGATTACCTCAGCCCTGCACCGCAACGCCCCGCCCCCCTACCCGCCCCCAACGCTCCTCCTCGCCCCGGCACCCGCCAGACCGTCTTGCGTCCCTTCAATCAGCTACCTCAGCCCTGCCCCGCCCCTCCCTTCCCCGCCCAAGCCACCCAGACTCCATCACCCCGTCACGCGCCAGACCGTCTTGCATCCCTTCAGTCAGTTTCCTCAACCCTGCCCCACCCCGCACCTCCCCGCCCCGCTCCGCTTACGCCCCTGCTCCCGTCCCCGCCCCTATGGCTCCTCCTCCCCCCTTAACCCGCCAGACTGTCTTGCATCCCTTCAATCAGCTACCTCAGCCCTGCGTCGCCGTGCCCTGCCCCATCCCGCTCCGCCCACGGCCCTCGTCCCTCCCCCCGCCTCAACGCTCCCTCCTCGCCCTGTCACCTGCCACACGCCTCCCTCAGACCGCCTCAAGGTCCCCATCAATCGGTTATCTCAGCTCTGCCCGCCCCCGCCTCGCCCCTCCCCTCCCCACCCTGCCCGCCCATTCCCCCTGATCCTGCCCCCCGCTCCAACGCTCCTCGCCTTGTCGCCCGCCAGATCGTCTGCATCCCTTCAATGTTACTCAGCCCTGCCCCGCCCCGCACCTCCCCGCCCCGCTCCGCCTACGCCCTGGTCCTCCCCGCCCCCAACGCTCCTCCGCCCCGTCACCCGCCACGCTCCCCTAGACCGCCTTTGCGTCCCATCAATCGGTTATCTCAGCCTTAGCTCCCGCCCCGCCTCGCCCCCTCCTCCCCACCCCGCTCCGCCCATTCCCTCCTGATCCCGCCCCCGCTCCAACGCTCCTCGCCTGTCGCCTGCCAGATCGTCTTGCATCCCTTCAATCAGTTACCTCAGCCTGCTCCTGCCCCGCCCTTCCTCCCCCGCCCCGGGCGGCCCGCCCACGCCACTGGTCCCGTCCCCGCCTCCAAGACTCCTCCTCGCCCCGTCACCCGCCCCTCCTCCTCCGACTGTTGGCTCCGAACCCCTCCACCCTCCCAACCCCAACCGCCCCACCAACCCTGTTCCGCCCCCGTCCCTGCCTCCATGGCTCCACCTTGCCTCATTCCGAACGCCTCGCAGCCCCTCAATCGCCTCCCATCCCCCCGTCCCGCCCCGCCCCGCCCCGCCCCGCCCCGCCCATCGCCCTCTGAGACGGGTAATCGCGGACACGTGGCGAGGCCCCACCGACAACAATATCACCCTCCCCTCTCAGCCATAAGCCACCCCCGCGGATGGCTCAGTTAGTGGGTTGTATGCATCATTCTAATTGCGCTTAATCTTGGTCGAAATTTACATTTGGTAGAATTTACTGAAAGCATGGCGGAATAATTTATTCAATTAGATTCATGTGGATTTCAGTTCGGAGATTATGTTTTCGATGTTTCTGTGACAGATGAAATAGATTGATGTCATTTCTGTAATGTTGAGGGATACATTTTTCTGATGAAATTTTACAGAAAATTGCAGTCGCTATTGTATTGTCTGCGAATATTTCCTTCCAAATGCTATATAAATGTAAGATATCACCACAACTTATAATTGTTTCAAGCAAATTGGGTGAAGCTTTCAGAATTGTGTATGGAACAATGTGAAATGCATAAGCCTGAAATTTCCCTCTCTGCGAATATTCATTCCTAGTTTAATATGTTTAGGTATTGCTGTAGACGAGGCAATGAAGGTGGAAATTAGTACATTCTTATGTAAGATTCATTTGATTTCGAGCTCACAAAATGTTTTATGGAGTTATTATTCATTAGTATTTTATGTGGTTGAGAACTGAAATATCTTTTCTTTTCTCTTCTGTTATATATATTTTTTCTGTATATTATGTTTTCAAATGCGTAAAGTAAATTACAGCGAACATATATTCTAAAACTTTTTCGATAATCGATTACGAAAGAAGCGCGTAGAGGTGGAAAACAACGGCGATCAGTAGGTTATAACCGTTGTGGAAAAAGCAAGTATGAATGACGAGTGACTAGACTGGTACATTCGTTTGAGTACTGATGGAATGACAGAAAATTGAGAGAAATTTCAACAAATTTGCCGCTAACTGACTTCACCATGTACCAGTATCGTACAGATAGACCATCATTAAAGCACGTTTACGAAAAACAGAAGACGAACAGTCTAGTAACTGTGTGGGGGATCTGACCACATCGTCGTATATATTTATTTATTAATAATTTGTAGTAGTATAGAAATCTTATGTGGAATTTGTATTAAAAGTTTTGAAATGCATAAAATAAAAAAATAAAAAAAAAAAAATATCAGTCGCAACTCTCGAAATAAATTTGATATGATCCAGTTCAAATTCCTGACACCGCCTATGTAGTTTGCACACTGAGGCCGAAAGCCTGATCCTACATTCCGATTTAAACGAAGTGGCACTTCAAGGCCACAAGCTGCACGGGGGAGGTGGGGCACTGTCATCCAATCAGAAGCTTTCTTATGACTTAAATATTTGGTATTGGATATCTGGATTGGATGATATCCCCCTCTCCTTCCAGCCTGTGACGTTGAAGTGCCACTCCGTTTAAATCGGAATATGAATGCAGATAAACAGATTCTGAGAGGCCACCGCTTTAAAAGTTCTTTTTTTGTCGAGAATTACCATTATTTCATAAAGTAATAATAATAATAATAATAATAATAATAATAATAATAATAATAATAATAATAATAATAATAATAATAATAATACACTCGACACTGTATGCAATACCTTCGATTTGATCATTTCACGTCATTTAAACGTCTTAATGTTGCAGTGAGTTCATTCGGTGGGGGGACTTTTAAAGCGGTGGTTTCTCAGATTCCGTTTATCTGTATCCATACTCTGATTTAAACGAAGTAGCATTTTAGGGCCACGAGTTGGACAGAAGGGGTTGGGCACTGTCATCCAATCAGAAGATTCGTTATAACTTAAATTTTTGGTATTGGATCTCCCGATAGGACGATATCCCCCTCTCCTTCCAGCTGGTGTTCTTGATGTGTCACTCCGTTTAAATCGAAGTACAGATCCAGGAAACGGAATCCAAACGGATCCAGGAAACAGAATCGTTTTAAAAACCTTCTCATCGAATGAAGTCACCCTGAAGCATTCAGAAGTTCAAGAGAAATCATCAAATCGTATGCGTTACAGACAGTTTCGAGTATATTATAATTGCTTTATGGCGTATGTACTGGTGATTCTCAACAAACGCAGTCGGATCTCCTGTGATGAATGGTTATAAGGAATCCGCTCGTGCTCGCTCCTGAGGACACGGGCGCCGCCCACATCATCTTGGCGTGGGCGTGGGCGGGGGGCGCATCAGGGCGTCGCCTTGAGGCAGCGCGTCTTTGCGTTTCTAAACTGCGGCGGCGAGGCAGGGGCGGCCCGCATTGTTATTGCCGGGCGGTCGGGCCATTGTGTGGCCGGGAGCGAGGGAAGGGAGGCGGGCGCGGCGGCGGCAAAGACCCTCGGATTGTGGAATTGGAATTGTGAGGCGGCGGGGGAGGGGCGGGGGCCGGAGGCGGGCAGGAGCGCGCTGCGGCGGGGAGAACCGTGGTAGGGGCGGGAGGGCAGGTGGCGCGGTGATGGGGCGGGGGAGAGAGGGCGGGGCGGGGAGGGCGGGACGGGGGATGGGCGGGGGTGGGGCGGGGAGGGCCGGGCAGGAGCGGAGGCGGGGCAGGGCAGGGAAAACGCAGCAGGTGCAGGACAGGTATAGTGTGGCGCGAGGGAACAGGAGGCGGGGCAGGTGGGACGGTGATGGGGCGAGGGCGGGAAAGGGCGGGGGATGGGACGAGGCGGGGGGCGGGGCGAGGGCAGGCAGGGCAGGGACGGGAGGAGCGCGCTGCGTCAGGGGAGGGCCAGGAGTAGGACGAGGGAGGGGCGGAGTGGCGCGGTGATGGGGCGGGGGAGAGGGCGGGGCAGGGAGAGGGAGCCCGGGACCCAGGGGATGGGCGGGGAGCGGGGCAGGGGGAGGGGGCCAGCAAGGAAGCGGGCAAGGGCGGAGCGGCGGCGGGTGCAGGACAGGTATAGTGTAGCTACAGGCGAGCGGGGGCGGGCCGGGAGCGGGGAGGGGCAGGTGGGACGGTGATGGGGGCGAGGGCGGGGGAAAGGGCGGGGAGGGACGATGCGAGGGCGGGGCGAGGAGCGGGGAAAGGGGGGGCAGGGATGGGACAAGGCAGGGCGGGGCGAGGGCGGGCGGGGCGGGGCGGGGGCAGGCGGAGGGGCTACCGGGCGGGGGGCAGGGGGCGGGCGAAAGCAGGGCGGGGGGCAGGGAGCGCGGCGCGTGGCGTGGCGTGGCCTCCACTGAGCGGAGGCCGGGCGGGGCGGAGCGGGGACGGGGAGGGAGGTAGAGGAGGGGAGGGGAGCATCTGCTGCGGACGCGAGGATGCACACGCAGTCACGCATAGGGTGGGGAGGACAATAAACTTACGCCGGGGCTGCGGGTTGTCTTGGGAACGCGTGCGTGACCCCGCGAGCGCGTGGGAGGCGGCGATTGCGGCTGTTATGGAGGTGAGCGTATGTTGCTGCTGAGAGACTGGAGAATGGATGGACTCGCATTCAGCCCTGCAGGCTCCCTTGGAGATAACATGACATCTTTTTGTTCATTTTTTGAGCTGCTTTACGAGACCTTTACAAAGTTCTATTTTCTTTTATTCATTAAGTTGTTGCTGAATGAAAATTATACGTACGTACTTTAATAACTAAGACTTCTGAGAGTAAGGTTAGGCCTCCACTAGCGTTTTCTAGTCGCGGCTGCAAAAGAATTGCTGTGGCAGAAATTTTGTAAGGTCTACCTACTGAGATAAATAAATCGTTGAATTAAAACAGTTTCCCAATGGATATCATTCAAACTTCTTGTTTGATCACTCTTTTGCTTCGAGAGAGAAATAATCGATGCAAACATAGTTACTGGGTTCATCCAATAGTTTTTCCTTCATATTACGATAACTATATTTTTTTAATTGTTTGTTGTAAAGAGCTTGTCTCCTTTGTATTTCTTTAATTAGTAACTCGGTATGAATCACTGTTTATATACATTCATCACATCCAGTAGATTCGTTATTGTCAGTTGTTAGACATTTTAAAAAAGCAACAACAGCGGGAAAATTAGAAAAGAAAACAAACAACACAGCCGTCTGCAGAATTCCGCCTAAACTCTCCATGTGTACATGTCCATATCTGCTGATGTGAACCATTCCGCAAACCGACAATCGCGTCGCAGCAAAAATTGGACACGTTGCAACTTTTTAAGCGCTGCGATGTTTTAGACGCAAGTGTGTACACTAACAACAACGAGTTCTATTTTTACGACGGAAGCGCGACAAGAAATCGCTAGTGGAGGCCTAGCCTAATTGAGGATGTAACGTTGCATTAGATTTTGTGCATTTATCCTGAAAAACTCTGGGCCGTATACATTTCTTTTAGAAAAAGAGCTTGTTGTTAAACTTGCAGATTATCTTCCCTCTTCCCTCCTTTGAGTTGACATCTGACGCGCGTGAAGCGGTGGAGTGCGTTATCACGGTCATGCTGATTCCGAGAAAACCGATTTGCTTTATTCACTTTTAAAAGTACACTTTCTCTCTTGTGTTCATCTAATATTTGTGGTCAGCGGTTTAGAAGAGCACCGAGTGTAACAATACACAGAAAACGATGTAGTAATTACTGTAATAACATTCATTATTAATGTAAAGCTTCAGAATTTACAGTCTGCATCACGTTTTAGCAGTAATATTTTTTCTCCAATAATTACCAGCAGTTTGATGCCCGGAAATAATAGTACCGTATATTTGACATTCTCATTCATATTTCTCACAGTGTAAGTGTATAATTCATTTGATTTTGCAACCCACATATTATGTATGTAGTGTTAAGACAAATAAATGTTCCACCTCCATTTATTTCAGGAGTTGACTTAGCAAAAGATGAAACCTCATTTATAAACATCACAAAAGAAACATCCTCTAATATTCTCTATGTGATTTATGCTCCAAATGAATGCATATTATTTTTGTTGTGTCACTTATTGAATACTCTCTTGGTTTTTGAATCTTTTTAATTTTAGATAATTGTGACGTACCTGGGAGGTCTTTGACAATGACGGTTCTGTGTCTTTATTTTCATTCTGCCACCACCCACGCGTGCAACTCTGAGGTTACGAGATTTACGTATTCTGCTCTTTGCAGGAAGTTCCGCCGAGCATTAAGCCTACCGAAATGACCAACAACACAAAAGCGAAAACGGAGGAAAATTCGCCCCTCTCCCTCCTCTCCCCCTCTGTCTGCCCTCCTCCGGTGGCCCTATCGATGACTGGCGGCTCAGCGGGATCTTTGGAGACGAGCTCCGCCGCCGCTCAGACCCCACCCGACGCCCCCCCCCTGTACGACAGAGGCTAACAGCTTCGGTGGGAAAATCCCTATAATACACACAAAACTTTATAACGGGGAACAAGGAGAAGTTTTTTGGCAGAGGTTGGAGCAGTCGGGGAAAGTTGGCAGTCGTTCCAGGGGCCTCTGCGCGGCAGCCGGGAGCGGGGCGGGGTCGTTGGCGACCCGGGTGGGGGGCGGGGGCGTGGGGGGGAGCGCATAACGTTGGGCACTGTCGCCGAGTCGTCGGCGGCCGATAAAGATTTCGCCAAGTGTAAATTGGCATTTTGAGCCGCTCTGTTGTATACATTCCAGACACTTCCACTTTTGTTATACACGACTGTTTTCTGCTAATGACGACTGTCGTTTTGTTGATTTGTGAAATGAAGAGGTGACAGTTTGGGAACACGTTAGATTTGAACGTCCATTTGTTACATTACTCGCACTCGTTCTTAATTTTGTAGACATGTCACTGTGAATCTGTTTTGTTTCGGAACATCTACTTTAAGAAAATATGGATTTTGTATCGCTACTATTCATTTTTCCATGAGATACGGAATTATTAAATCAATTTTTCAATAAGACGAGTAGCTCACTACTTTTTCTTGAAAACTTAAAAACTGTATTAAAATATTGCAACTAATTTTTCTGTTTTAAATATCATAAAATTACAGATATGAGATATACAATTCTTGTTCATGGTTTTATTTTGATTTAAATGCTTTTTTATAAACGAATGTGTACTTGATGAGGTTTTTCAAGCATAGTTTCATATTTCTGAAAAGAAATACACCACATTCAGGATGCAGTGTGCTATTATTAGCCATATGAAAAAAATTAATTATTCGTAGTATTGTTGCAATTGATATTATAATATTGTTGCATCCACTTGACATTTTATTAATGTCTACTTTAAGTTAAAACCTTACTGAAAACTAATTGCTTTCATGTAGAATGTGCTTAATAGAACGGAATTTTTTCCAGAACTAATTCGAGACAAATTTGTTTGAAATTTTTCTGTGACACATTAATTAACTACTACGAGGACTTCCCAGAAATATTCCAAATCCCTTTTAGAAACTACTCTTGCATATATTCTGCTGAACAAGAAGTGCGAATATTGTTGTTAAACCGTGAATGCGCGGCGCTTCCATGTATATTTCACGTCATTGCTTTTCCCCGACAGAAGAATAATGAGGTTCGCGATAGTTTGTGCGATACGAAGCGACAGAATCTCTTCCTGCGCACTTTTAATGTAAAATGTTTCGTGTAAAAGGGCGGACGGATGCTTCCTCTGGCGCGTTCGGTGTGACGCCAAACAAAACGCGGCGGCTGCGCTGTCGCGACCGCCCTATCGCCCAGCAGCATCAATGGACGGGCGCGGCGTCGTAATTAGAGAGAAAGCAGACGCCGCGAAGCTGTCGGTGTGTAGGAAAACAAAAGCGGACGGATGGATGGATGGACAGACCGGTGGACAGAGGGAACGAGTTGATAAAGATGAAGGAAGGAGAAATACGAGGGAATGAGGACTGTTGTGCACCGGGAAGCGTATGATCAGGATGGATGGATGGACAGATGGGCGGACAGAGGGAACGAATTAATAAAGATGAAGGAAAGAGAAATATGAGGGAATGAGAACTGCTGTGCACCAGGAAGCGATTGATGAGGATGGATGGATGGACGGACAGACGGGCGGGCAGAGGGAACGAGTTGATAAAGATGGAGGAAAGAGAAATACGAGGGAATGAGGACTGTTGTACACCGGGAAGCGGATGATGAGAATGGCTGGATGATTGGACAGACGGGCAGGCAGAGGGAACGAATTAATAAATATGAAGGAAAGAGAAATACGAGGGAATGTGGACTTGTACTCCGGGAAGCGTTTGATGATGGACATGGATGATTGGACAGACGGGCGGGCAGAGGGAACGAATTAATAAAGATGAAGGAAAGAGAAATACGAGGGAATGAGGATCGTTGTGCACTGGAAGCGTATGATCAGGATGGATGGATGGACAGACCGGTGGACAGAGGGAACGAGTTGATAAAGATGGAGGAAAGAGAAATACGAGGGAATGAGGACTGTTGTACACCGGGAAGCGGATGATCAGAATGGATGGATGATTGGACAGACGGGCGGGCAGAGGGAACGAATTAATAAAGATGAAGGAAAGAGAAATATGAGGGAATGAGAACTGCTGTGCACCAGGAAGCGATTGATGAGGATGGATGGATGGACGGACAGACGGGCGGGCAGAGGGAACGAGTTGATAAAGATGATGGAAAGAGAAATACGAGGGAATGAAGACTGTTGTGCACCGGGAAGCGTATGATCAGGATGGATGGATGGACAGACCGGTGGACAGAGGGAGCGAGTTGATAAAGATGGAGGAAAGAGAAATACGAGGGAATGAGGACTGTTGTACACCGGGAAGCGGATGATCAGAATGGATGGATGATTGGACAGACGGGCGGGCAGAGGGAACGAATTAATAAAGATGAAGGAAAGAGAAATACGAGGGAATGTGGACTTGTACTCCGGGAAGCGTTTGATGATGGACAGGGGGGGCGGAGAGAGGGAACGAGTTGATGAAGGAAAGAGAAGTACGAGGGAATGAGGACTGTTATACACCGTGAAGCGTATGATGAGGATGGATTGATGGACAAACGGTCGGACAGAGGAAACGAGTAAATAAAAATGAAGGAAAGAGAAATGCGCGGGAATGAGGACTGTTGAACACCGTGAAGCGTATGATGAGGAGGATATTTTCGTCCAGAGACCGTAAGGGCCTGCCATGTCAAAGGGGAATTATGGGGTGAGAGGAACCACGACCCGTGGCGTTCATTATGACTTGGGTCTTCTTTCAATGGTGTGTCCTTAAGGATGGTTTCAACTCTTTTATATTCATGATTCTGTGCCTACTTCCTTACGGCAAAATATTGCTGTTTAATTATATGGTTTTTAAATAGTTAATCCTGCAATCTGTCGTTCTCTAAAACAAACGGCATTGTGCGTAAGACAACTTATATTTTAAATTTCTTCGCCAATTGCACTTTAAAATATGCAATGTCAGGGTAATTGCTAGGATAAAGTGCTATTTTAATTGCAAAAAAAGTGAAATACAATTTTTCAGATTTACATGTTATTCTCACTTTGAGCGACACATTTTTATTTTATGAAAAGTAAAAAGGAACTCCAATAATGAGAGCTTTAAGCGAACGAGGAAATACAAAAAATTATTGGATATTCTAGTACGTACTATAATATATGAATAAACGAACTATTTACCAGTTTACAGAGTTACTATTGGGTTCTACATTCAAAAACGTTCGAAATTTTATAGGGTATTACTTTCTCGAACTAGTACAATAATCCTAAATAAGCGTATTAGTATTTTGGAAAATATGATAACACATCGTTAATTCTTTCAACGGAGTTTAAAAAAATATGCCAACTTTCTTCCTACATGCTTGAACAATTTGGCTCCCAAACCGTACAGTTTTTTATGGAGAGTTAATTTATTTTTAAAGGGAGACCAAGAGCTCAACTCAGTAGTGGTCTAAGGCACATTTTTAAGAAAACGAAGGAAAATCTAGTTAAAGTTATACAGATATGGTAGGAAGAGTGGTGAAAAACAGTAATTTTATTATCTATTTCGAAACAGCAATGTACGAATATAGTCCTCCTTCTTAGACAACAAATCATGTCAATAACTCATATTTCATTTTGACGCTTAACCCTTCGATGGTCTTTTAGCGAGGGTTGTTTTTTTTCGCACGAAACCTTATGGTCTCATTTGATGACTTCTTTAAAATATCTAAAATATTCGATAGTTTGATAATAATAATAATAATAATAATAATAATAATAATAATAATAATAATAATAATAATAATAATAATAATATTCGATTCCACCTATCCGAAAAATATTGACTTCAATGTTGTCCACAATGTTCATAAATCAGTACATGATACGTATGACTTAGATTTAATTAACTTTCCAGGTCTGTAGATCAGGTTTTCATACCACTACAAACTACTTCGCTGCGGAGTGCATCAACTAACATTGCCACCGAGGAGGAGTATAAGAAAGGACGCTGCTAGTGCCATGTAGTAGGGCGAGAACGCGCTTGCCGGTGCACGTGTTAAAGGGGATTCCCATCTCAGTGGGAGATGGAGGAGAGCGCTTTACAGCCGCAGCGCCCTCTCTCCCCCCGCGCCACGCGGTCGGAGCCGCTCGTCCACCAACCTCGTCCTGGGTGAACGAGGGCCCACGGAATGGCGGGCACCGGGCCCGGCCCACGGGCTGCGGAGGACCCGGAAAGGAGAGGGCGGGGGCAAGTTGCGCTGGGAAGACGCGGAGGTCGGAATTGCGCGAGAGATGAGGTAAGAGCGGAAGAAAATCTGGAGAGTCGCAGGAGGCAGCGCCAAAGTGGAGATGGTCCTGGTCCGCGGAGTTGTAGGCGTTGGTTGGTTGTTGGTGATTCTGGGCGCGTCAAGTACAGATATCACAAGTGCCGTAAGTGTAGTGAGTGTTTCTTATTCGAAAGGTGGCGGTGATCTTCCCCCCTGGATGGCGAGATCCGGCGCCGTTCTATCGTAGGCTAGCGGGGTTTCCCCTACCAGGTATCTCCCATCAACGGGGCATCCCCCACAGCTGGGACAAGATTTAAGCTCCCGACCGGTTTCCCAGTGTATGTAGTGGTGTTGTGCATGTTAGTATGTGTGTAAGGGGGTGAGGATTGGCAAAGAAGACGAAGGAAAGATCGCGCGCGGTCCGTGGCCCATTTTTTAGGATACTGCTCCGCCTGGTGTTGATCGAAGAACGGGAAACTACCGATCAGAGCAGCTGGCCGCAAAAATTCTCGTCCAGTCAGCGGTTGAATTCGACCTGGCTATGTCGGGACTGGAACCCTAGGACCTCCCGATCAGAGGCCCTGCAGAGACATCAACTAATGCCCTGAGCCACCCGAGCCGGCGGGAAGGGGCGAAATGATGCGTATCATAAATTAACACGGAGCGGGGGCGAGCGGGGAGGGGCAAAGCGTCCTGGGAGCGAGTGCGCGGGCCGGCAGCGCCCGGTGGCGGAGGGTTGAGGCGTTTTGTCGGCAGAGCGCGCTGGAGACGAGGGACCGGGGCCTCGGGGCTGAATGCGGACGCAGGGGTTGCGGAAGGCGGGTTGGGGCAGGGGCAGGGGCAGGGCGGCGAAGGCGGCATACAGAGCAAGGCGCTCTATCAGCGGCCATTTATCAAGAGGCGTTCTCGACGACGCGCCCCGGCCCGCCCTGCCCCGCCCCGCCGCGCCCCGCTCCGCTCAACCCGGCCCGGCCCGGATCCGTCCCGTCCCGCCCCACCCCGCCCCGCCCTGCCCCGCCCCGCCCCGCCCCCTCCGCCCCGCCTCCTCCCGCTCCTCTCGGCCCGGTCCGTCTCGCCTCGTCTCGCCCCGCCTCCCCACTGTGCCTCAGTCCTGCCCCTGCCCCGCCCCACCCCTGGCACCCCGCCCCGCCGGCCCCCGCTCCGCTCGGCCCGGCCTGGATCCGTCCTGGCTGTCCTGCCGTCCCACGCTCCGCCTCGGCCCGGCCGGGCTCCGTTTCATCCTCCCCGCGCCCGTCCCGCCCGCCTCGTCCCGTCCTTGCCTCCCCGCCTAAGCCTCGTCCCGCCTCCCCGCCCTGCCCCGTCCCGCCCCGCCCTGCCCTCCGCCCTGCCGCCCCCGCTCTGCTCGGACCCGCCAGGCTCCGTCCCGCCCCACCTCGTCCCGCCCCGCCCTGCCCCGCCCCACTCTGCTCGGACCCGCCAGGCTCCGTCTCGCCCCGCCCAGCTCCGCCTCATCCCTCCCTGCCATGCCCCGTCCCGCCCCGTGCCTCCAGGGCCTCGACGACGCTTTCCAGTGCACCCCCGCCACCGCGCCCGCTGTCCCCGTTCCTTCCTTCTCTCCGTCCGGCCCTGCGCTGAACCTCTCCGACCCCTCCCCGCCCGCTCCGCCCCACGCACGCAATGAGTCCTGCGATGGCCCCCATTTCGGCAAGTTTTATCTACCTCACCATCGATCCCGTCTTCATCCTCGTCCAAGTCCTCCCCACCAAACACGCTGGCATCCTTGTCATCAGTCCCAGCCGCACCACCCACGCCTCTCGCACTTCGTCGCACAAATCCTCGTCGTGTGGGGCTTCCCGCGTTCCTATCGTCCCCTTTTCAGTCTACTTCGAACCCTTCTCTTGAAAACCGGGTGAGGTGACGCAGTGTATCAACTGATGTCATTGCTGTGCGTCTGACCGGAGGTCCTAGATTCACGTCCCGACAGTGGTAAGATTTTCGACGCTAGTTTATCAGCTAGGTCGAATTCAGTCTGGAGGAGAATTCTAGAGGGCTGCTTCTCTGAGGGGTAGTTTGCTGTGGTTTCTCCGATCAACACCCGGCAAATGCCGGAGCTGGACTCTAGCAAACGGGTCATGGACTGCGCGCGATCTTTCCTTCCTCTTCGCTGTCCTGTCCTATCATAACCACTAACTTGAACATAGGAGATACCTGGTGATAAGAAAAGACCCGCAAGCCCATTCTTAATACAGAAATAAACGTGCAACGTGGGTCCGGAAATGCTTGATGAGTTACCAGACCTAGAAAATTGAGTGCGCTGATCACGTATTACAAACAATGTCCATAGAGACCTGCATCTGCAAGAGTGCAAACCACTGCTTGTCTCCGCATTCAGAAAAAATATTGAAGCAAGACTGTCACACTCTAGTCCATGATATGCACTAAAATTAGTAAAAGTTCAGTCATTAATAATTGTTTGAGTACACTACAATTTACCCTTGTATTAGACTTTTTGTCTTCTCCCTGTATGAAAAGTCCATTCCTTACGTTTTGTAATTCAGTTTTGTTCTTCAAATTTGTATACTATTATCTAAGACATTCAAATGTTACATATACGAAACGTTTTTGTGGAAGCAATATTAATGAATGTATGACCTCATTCGAAATGCCTCGTCTGTAAATAATAGTTAACATATTCTCTTACTCATTTTGGTATTTTGCATTCTCTTTTATTCATTCGAAGACGTATCTTACACTCGCCAATAACTGCAAATAGCGAAGTATTGTAGATAATTAGAGGGAGCAAACCAAACATTTGAAAATTACATAGCTACCATTCACGAGGAGGGAGCGATTGTCTTAAATCGATTGTAATATGAATGGTGAGGAAGTTATCTGTATAGTGTTATTCGTTACCTCTAATGTTCAGATAAATACAGATATTTGTTATTTATGCAAGTAGGATTTTGAATCCTTTAGCCAGAAAATTAAAATGTACTTGCAATAAAGATACGTTGATATAACTAAAAATTGTTTTGAAATAGTTAGAATAATAATAACAATAATAATATCAGTGATTCTACACGTCTACTCTATATATTCATTTTAAAGTATGGTTATCAAAATATTTTAGATTATATTTTAAACTTATTTTCTGCCTACTCAATAAGAATAACAAACAATGGTTAATACAAGATCTCTACGTAATGATAACAATAAAATATTAATAAGTGTCTAAATGTTTATGTTCACGTATATAAATATTCTAACGCAACGGATTTTCCAACAACACTCCGCTCCACCGCTCCACTTCACTTCACGAACCTACTTGACAGTTTGCATCTTCATCATTCTACTACATTTCACTCCCCTTCACCACACAATACAAGCACGACTCTAATAATCATTAGATAATGTATTACTACCAATAACCATGTAAAGTAATAAGTAACAATAACTGCCTACACTGTGAATAGTTAAAACTAACTACTTATTGCATAAATTTAATTTTGAACTTTGAACACGTAGAGGAAAACTGGTTCAAAACTGTCGCAGGCACCTTTTTCTAGTCCGTAATAGTTGTGTTAGTAAAGGAAAATTACATCTTCTTTAGTGGTCACCTCCTCCTGTGTCCCACTTTACCATCGCCGGTTGCTTCGCTGCTAGCACTTTGCCCAGCATCCCCTCCAGTCCACCCTCCTCCTCTTCTCCCCCGCCGGGTCACTCCCCCGCCCCCGCGTCGCGCGCTCCCCCGATTCGCCCGAGATCAAACCGAATGAATGAGCAGGCGAAAGGTCGCCCTCGCTGTGTATAAATGATTCCGCCTCCTCGGCCTCCCCTATACGTCCTCCTTCTTCCCCGCCGCCGGCGCATCTTCTCTGCCTCCGGATTCGTTCGCTCTTCTTTCGCCCCGCGTGTCGCTCGCAGCCGTGACGTCACAGCCCTAGCCGCCATTTGCAATTAAACGGCCCGGAAATAAAATTCTCTGGAGGAGGAGAATGGTGTGACTGAAGACAATGACTGCGGACTTTTCGTGATTTAACAAGGGGAACAAATCACAATTTTCAATTACTCCGAACTTGGCTTTTCCTATTTCGAAATACAACAGGATGAGCTCGCTGTCTGCATTTTCAATAGAACAGTAGTAATGTAAATAATTTGAAAGAAGTTCTTAGAGGATGTAGTGGAGTAAAACACTCAAATTGTTCTTGCAAGCTTAATTGCTTGAACGCAGTATTCAAAATGTAATTATTTTTACATTATTTAGAAATACTCTTAGAAAGACTAGTATATGAACGCTTACTGATTCAAACACAAAATATTTAGTTAAATACAAAATAAAAGAGAGAAAAATAATGGTGCGTTTCAAAAGAAATGACCGGGAGCGGTAGCTCACTGCATCAACAGATGTCACTGCAGCGCCTCTGATCGGGAGGTCCTAGGTTCCAGTCCCGACGGCGGTAGGATTTTTGACACTAGCTTTTCAGCTAGGTCGAATTCAGCCACTGTCTGGAGGAGAATTCTACGGCCAGCTGCTCTGATCGGTAGTTTTCCGTTGTTTCACCGATCAACATCAGGCGAATGCCGAAGCAGTACCTTGACAAACCCGCCACGGACCGCGCTTCCTTCCTCTTCCTTGTCCTATTCTCACCCCTTACACACACACTTACACTAACATGCTCTACACTACCACATATTCCGGGTGACCGGTCTGGAGCTTAGACTTCGTCCCGGCTGGAGCGGTGCCCCGCTGGTGGGAGAGTCCTGGTTAGGGGGAAACCCCGCTAGCTGTCAGTAGGAAGGCCCGGATCTCGCCATCCAGCGGAGGAAGATCACCGCCATCTCCCGAGGAAAAAACATGCACTACAATTACGGGACTAATGACCTAAGCTGTTGACGTGTCCGGAATCACTAACGAACGTGAGTTTAGGGCAATAAAAGAAATCCAACACTTTACATTACCGACGTTTCGGCCATTTATACAGTGTTCATCAAGGCTTCAAAAGTAGATTTTTTTAAAAATTTATACAGAAGTATGTATGGCATCTATTTCTATTCATGGATAAAAAATGTCGGCATTTTAGTGGTTTGCCTGTAGGATTATAAATTACGTAATCCTATCGTTCTAGGTATCATTATACATCTTTACATTCTCTTCTACATTATAATTCGTAATTTACGATCCCACAGGTATGAATGTATGTATTTTGGCGCAATAGCCTCTGACGAAGCCTGGGCCTACCAGCTGTATCCCGGCCTTGCGGCCATGGATGACGGGGTACGTGTGGTTAGCACGTAGGCATTTCTAAGCCGTGGACTGGTCTTCTCAACCTGAGAAGTGAATTGTCTCATCGTCACACAGCAACATATACAGCAACATATATTGCAAGTAAAACGCACACTTTAATCTTGCCCGATATCAAACTCGGGGTCGTGTCGTGAAAAGCTAGCACGCTGACCAATCAGCAATCTGCGAGGGCAATCCTACTGGTAAACCTTCTTAAAAGCCAACACTTTTTTTATTCATGAATGGAAATGTTCATCATATATACTCCTATATATTAAAAAAAAACATTTTGCACCCTTGATGAAGGCCGAATCAATGGTCCAAACGTTAGCAATGTAAAGTGTTGGTTTCTTACATTGACCTAAAATGAATAATCACTCGATATATACTTCCAGCGGGTCAATAATCGTTAAATATATTATGTATGTTGTATTATGATAACCGTCGTCTGACAATGTTGTTGAGTTGGGTACAGAAGCATGGGTGGGTGGTTAAGTAATCGAGTAGCGGATGTATTAGAAACCGCGAGGGCGCCTTGTTATGAAATATTCTGGCGTCCTTGTAGGTTTCGAGGTAACTGCATCTGGTGATAATTTAGGAGAGTGTGGCAGAATGAATTCACAGCTGAGTAATTTTCAGGTCGTTGGCACTGTCTCTTTTTTCAGCATTTACGTTTTTCTTTTGCCTTTAATTTTTCGCTAAACGCATTAAGAGACACAATTTTGGGTCTCGGGTTTTGCACAAAAGTTTAGATATCATCACATTCTTTTGAGGAGCTTCAATGCAGTAAAAAATTAATCTGCAAAGTTGATGAAGCCATGAATTTATTTACTCTTAACGCCTTTGAGTAGATCACTTTTACAAATTATAGGAGTCTACTAATATTTCCAGAGTTCTAGTAATTTTGTTTTTTGGGTAAATTCTGCTTTCGAATATTCTGTATTCGATTCGAAAATTATATAAGCTTTGTTGTTTGGTTTACATTTATTGTCAATTACTACGTAAACACACTATCGACATGTTATTATTATTGTTATTATTATTGTTATTGTTATTATTATTGCTGTTGTTGTTGTAATTATTAGTTTATTGGTATTTGTGAACATCGCCTCAAGGTATATATATATATATATATATATATATATATATATATATATATATATATATATATTTATTTGAACTGCGATTGGGTAGGACCCGGTGGCAGATAAATAACAATAATAATAATAATAATAATAATAATAATAATAATAATAATAATAATAATAAAGGAGTACAGTACAAGCCGAGGATGTAATAATCATACTATCACTAATATGAAGTATTATAACAATTATTTCAACTCTGGCATGATACCCAATAATTATATGTTGGTGATGCAAAAATTTAATACAAGATACCTGTATAATCGTACTTTATAATATTTACTCTTTTTCAGTGTAAAATGCCTGTAACAAACAGAAAGTATGTGTTGATAGACTTTGAGATGATGTGTTATCCAGTCGTCTGCAATTTCGACTTCATGTCACATCCACAAGAATAGTGCGTTGCACGAAATTTGGCTTCGGGGCTCTCAAATTCCCTTCCCCCTTTCAACGCTGCAGCAAGAAACAGCGTTTGGTTACCATCCGCAGACCACCCTCATTCTCTTTGTCATTTGTCTTTATAAAGCGTGCATTAATTTAGTAGGATATAAGAAGCTACGATACGAAGAACATACTACGTCGTTTTATCCACAGCGCAAAAATGCCAATGTCATTTTTCTTTAAATTTGAATAATATTCATCCTTTGAAAGGCGGCGCAGTGCTGTTAGTAGGAGACCACGGATTACACAATTGGTTATCTTACAATACAGAACTCATCATTGTGGTTAAGAATGATCCATGAGTTGTTATAACGCTTGTGTTCTAACCTCTCTTCTAACGTCACTGATGTCAGTTGCTTGAAGTTTCACTTTCGACAATCGAATTAAATAAAGAATATTTCACAAACAATTTAATTATCAGTTATATATACCAAAATAGCAGAGAATTAGCAGAAAATGACATGCAATCTTATAAACCACTTACCTTGAATTAATTTCCTTCATTTAATTGCGTTTTCCTGAAATAACACTGCTTTTGTGTCGCATTGAAGAAGGTTGTCGCGCCTTTGAATCGACG
Source organism: Teleogryllus occipitalis (assembly GCA_011170035.1). Taxonomy (NCBI): domain Eukaryota; kingdom Metazoa; phylum Arthropoda; class Insecta; order Orthoptera; family Gryllidae; genus Teleogryllus; species Teleogryllus occipitalis. The sequence goes on from BLKR01006354.1 coordinate 28,381, forward strand.
GCCGGTTGACATACTGCGCGCAAAATGGCATTTCCGCCGCAATGGCAGACGCAAAGGTCGTCACTTCGTATCTTGTGCAAGAGGTGACATTTTTAGTGAGTCGGAACATTGCCTACGCGTGAGCAAATGATGAAAGCACTTGCTAATGCCACAAGCACTGTGTTTCCTGCCCTTAGAAAAGGACGCAAAATAGTAACAAAATTGTTTCTTTGAAACTGGTTTGAAAGTGCCATGTAAACTACCAATAATGCAGAAATATTTCACTTATACTTTTCAAAAAGCCTGATGCCAAATGGAGTATTGTTGATTGTGTAAATAGTTACGGCAAATTTGACTTATTCCTGAGCGTTTTCATCAGACATTCGTGATGAACGAAGGAAAGAAATTAATTTAATTACAAATACAAACACTTCAGGGTCTTTTATTACTTACTGCGTCTAATTTGAGGGAAATGACTCTAAAAGCAGGTGAAGAGAACACTAATCAACGACACGTCAATTCCATGTATCATACCATTCAATATATTTGTGTTCTTGAACTGGAATTACACCTAAAAGAAATAAGGAAGATCTCACAGAAAATCATTCCTTCATTTCTACATAGTAAGAAAATTATTATGAAATGTAGGACAATTATAATCCTTTTCATTTGTTATATATTAATGTGTACCTAATTTGTATATTAGAGAATAATCTCTGTAGCAAGAGTTGTCATTTTGTTTGGTGCTTTTGCTACTGATTTTGAGTTGTGATCATGTTTTGGTGCTACTTCACCTATATTTGCATTTATTTCTTTGGTGATGTTTCTTGACTGCATGTTACTTATTTTCGACTCTAAATCTCTTCCTCTTTGCGCAGGTGACTGGGATTGTCGGGCGAGCGGACGTTCTAGCGTGCGTGTTTTTCCTGCTCTCCTTCCTGGCTTACCACGGGTGAGTACCATTTGCTGAAGAGAGGCTGCTAGCATGAAGTGAATGTTACGTATTCAAGACATTCTGGGAAAATTACGTTCATGTGCCGTGTGCAGTGATGTGACATTCGCGGTCATAGGTAGAAGTTATTTGAGTTTGCGAGAGCTTCGGAATGCAAGCCAATGTCGGTGTGGGGCTTCAGTTAAATGGAGTTGTACATACGTACATCGTCAGTACGTTAAGTGATTCCCGGCCTTTCTCTTCTTTCTGAAACTCTGACGAAGGGTGGATCAGCGTTCAGCGTTCAGGCGTCAACTACAATACCCCAGGAAAGTTTCTTCGCTCTGAATCAAATCAGGGCCTCCTATTAAACATTACATTTATGCTGGTGGCAACCAGATGAATAGGAAACAATTGAAGGGAACAACACTTCCAGCATCTATTATGATTGTGAAAATTACATTTATGCCGCCCACGCTACATTACCCAAGAACTAAGAAAAAATACAAAGAAACACCAGTTCTAACGTGCGCCGAAATAAAAAGACAACCATGCGGCCTGTGGCCATGTGAGAGGTGACTATGGTTTTGTTTGACATATATAGGAACGCGCAAAACATTTAAAAAAATTGAAAGTTTCAATATTGATTGAAAAATGCAAATATTTGATTGAGTTATTCTCGTACTGTGAAAACCAACTGAATTCTCATTTTCCGGTGTGTAATTTCTTACTTCACAGCCGACATAATGCAACAGAAAGGGTCCAAGGAAGAGTCCGCTTGTCACATGACCAGAGGCTGCATTGTCTCCTTCAGGACGAATGGTCACATACTCGATTTTTTTTGGAATGAAGATGAATAAGGGAGACCATCATGACTGTAATAACACACAAATAAATTAATAGATTTTTTGTACAATTCGAAACACTTCATTTCCACTATAATGAGGGATATTTTGCAAAGTTGATTCAATGATCTAGAAGCCTAGACCTTGACCTGTCGTGTTGTTGCACAGCCCCTCATTTTGCTGTGTGTTGATTGTATTGCAGTATTTGCGCAAGAGGTTCGGATGAAGTATGGTGCTGTCGGAAAGACAATAAGTCCTAATTATCAGTTCGCATGTCGCTGAAAGGCCGGTCGTTGCACGCCTGCCTCGATCGATTCGCCTCTTTGCTTGCTCACTCGGATACGCTCGACGCTTTTGTCCCCGCACGTGCTGCCGTGTTTCCTTCCTGTGCAACGACGATACAACCCGGTTGTGTGTTCAAGGTGTTGGGATGTTTGCTTTCTCTTATTACGAAATGCACTTCATTTTTTCTTGTGTTGTTATTGAAACGACAGACTTGATAACTTGTCAGTTGTATACATTGTTTCGAATTTGCTGAAAATATACTTGGGATGTTTCTTGTGTTTGAAAACGTGTCCGAGTGGAAAAATTCTGAAATACATTCGTAAAAGTTGAAACTATTTTTTAATTCCTACAATTCCAAGGTGTAAAAGGTCCCATTATCAAATGACCGGGAGAGGTGGCTCAGTGTAACAACTGATGTCACTGCATTGCCTCTGACCGGGAGGTCCTAGGTTCGAGTCCCGACAGTGACTGAACTTTCGACACCATCTCAAGGGGAAAGATCACCGCCACCTCCAATGAAAATCATGCACTACACTTACGGGACTAATGTTAGTAGCTGTCGCACCCCGAATCACTAACAACCAACCAACCATTATCAACGAGGGAGCCTTCGAAGCCTCCGCTTGATAATTATTTAAGTAAATAATTATTGAAATAAATAATTATTTGTTCAACATTAAGAATTGACTTTTATTTACAAATAATAATGAAGGTATTAAGAATTAAAAACACAATTTTATGTGCATTTTTTCGCAGGGCCCCATAGGTCTTGCATTGGCATTCATGTGGTTTTGCGGGTCCAGACATCCCAGGGTTAAATTTTGATTAGATTAATATATTTGTCCATTTTGGGTAAGTTAATGAATTTATCAAACTAACAGTATGGATGTTCGTTTAAGTAAATAAAATTGTTCAGTTTCTGCTTCAAATGAAACATAAGTGTCTAACTAAACTAAACTACTAAATAAATACAATTGAAAAATAGCAGTCTTTCTTGCATCAATATTTGTGTTAAAAAATCTCTGTATCTTCATAACATCGCAACGTATTAAACTATATCATAATAATACTTAAATTACTAATAATATAGAAATGTTACGAAAATGTATTTTGAAATTTCAGCTTCAACTGAACAATAGGGAACTTTTTATCCACAGCCAAAGACGCTATTAAAACTCAAATTACAACTAACACTTCTGATAAATTGTATTATATTTTCAGAAAACAGCTCATCGAAAACGGTATTAATGATTTTCAGCTCCCTAATTTAGCTGATACAGCTTTCTAAATTGGAAATTAAAAAAACTATCATCGTCTAACAATTTTTTACACATTCATAACATTTGGACTGATAGTCTCTCACTCTGGTAGATTTTGACTACTAGCTAATTTACAATAGTTCATGTATACATTTATAACATACACATCTACACAATTTCAATCAATCCATACATGCAATACACATCCTTACGTTATTGATTCTTAAATCATTACAGATCCTCTGTATAAATACGAACATTATATTAATACATTTTATAGTCTTGGGTTGAAAATTTACAAATTTAAACTAACATTATTACATTTATTATGTATTATTAATTTTTGTACATTACTGGTCTTCGCATATCTTTCGGATATCGTAAACGTGTTGATTGAGTGCCCACGTGCCTGTTACTACACGTGTTATTGACTTTCGATAAGATTAGGTTCTCGTTTCAAAGAATTATTCATTAACGGAAAATCCATTGAACAATCTCATTATTGGTTAATATATTCAGCTACGTTATTCACGTAATGTACAAACAATGAGCGTGATTTACGTAGAGAGGAACTGTGTGAGAATATAGCACTACTGACCGAAGTAGTTTGCACCACTGGCCGCCATATTGTTTGTTAGCAAAACGTACTACCAACTGCTACTGAATCTTGGTTAGAAGCACACGTTTTTCGCCACAATTATGTAGGTTTTGAAAATGTTCGTTATAAAAATGCACAAATAGATGTGACAAACAAATTGCTATATACTAGTAAAATTGACGTGATGCATTTCGAAATAGATGGTGCATTTAAAAATTTTAATTTGAATATATAACGTGAATTTTAAATATTTAAATATAAATTGCATTGTTGGTGTATTTCAATTTTGTGTTTTCAGGATTTTATTATTGTTAGTATTTTGGGACTGGTAAAAGTTGCATAGGATATTACAGTAAAATGTATGAAAATGGTTGTGACAAGCCTGTTAAAATATTTATTTTTGTGTCAGCGTTTTTGAGACCACAGTGTGGTCTTAAATTATTGCTAACTGCATTTTCATAGAGAGATAAATTTTATGTAAAGGTTGAATATTAAATATTAATGACCATAACTGTACGACTCATAAGTTAAAATTTTCTAAAATCAAATGTTACTGAGAAGAAATGTAGAAATTTAATTTGAGCTACGAACAAGTAAACTTAAACTTGATTCTTTAAAATAATCTAAATTAACGCTCAAGTTATTTTATATATAATATCTTTTATAAATGCTCTTGTAAGGAGGTTCAAATAGGGTGGACACATCACCACTCTATAGATTTCTATCGCGTTGTATAAAAACACACCAAGAGCGACAGAAAAAAATTTCCAAACGAAACTTCGGAGTTTTGTGACGGAAGTGTCTACACTATACTTCCAAAATCAGAGACTGTTTTGTAACTGAAGATTATTTTTGCTATTTACTAATCAACAGCATGGAGGATAGCGATGAGCGATGGGGAGAGGGCGATTCACGATATCGTGTGGTCGATGGATGAAGTACGATGTGCAATAGGTGACATTCAAAGGGCAATGTGCTATGGGTGAAAGGGAAAGGAAATATTGAAAATGGGAGATGGGTGATAGACTATCGGCAATGGGTGATGGATAATGTACGATGGACAATGAGCGAAGAGTATTGGGCTATAAAAAATGCGGGCAGTAGGTGATGTTCTACGAGAAATGGACAATCATGTGATAGTCTGTGAGCAATGGGCGATATGTGAAGGTTTATGAGTAATGGGCTATAAAGAGGACGGGTGATAGATGATGCTGTATGAGCAATGGGCAATATGTGATGGTCTATGAGCCATGGGCGATAGGTGATGACCTATGAGCCATGGACAATAGGTGGTGGTCTATGAGCAATGAGTGATAGGTGATGGCCTATGAGAAATGGGCGATTGGTGATGGTCTATGAGTAATGAGCGATAGGTGATGGTCTATGAGCAATGTGCGATTGGTGATAATCTATGTGCAATGAGCGATTGGTGATGGTCTATGAGCAATGAGCGATCGGTGATGGTCTATGAACAATGAGCGATAGGTGATTGTCTATGAGCAATGAGCGATAGGTGATTGTCTATGAGCAATGGGCGATTGGTGATGGTCTATGAGTAATGAGCGATAGGTGATGGTCTATGAGCAATGTGCGATTAGTGATAATCTATGTGCAATGAGCGATTGGTGATGGTCTATGAGCAATGAGCGATCGGTGATGGTCTATGAGCAATGAGCGATCGGTGATGGTCTATGAGCAATGAGCGATAGGTGATTGTCTATGAGCAATGGGCGATTGGTGATGGTGTATGAGCAATGAGCGATGGGTGATGGTGTACGAGCAATGAGCGATAAGTGATGGTCTAAGAGCAATGGGCGATAGGTGATGGTCAATGAGCAATGAGCGATGGATTTTTACCAATTGTGAAGTGCAATGGGCGAAGGGGAAAGGGCAGGTCGATGGCCCGCGCCGCTTTGAGGCAGGTCGCGCGCCCATCGATTGGGCGCTTGTTAGGTCTCAAGCGGTGGCGTCGCTGCTCCTTCCCACGACGGCGGCGCGACGGCTCGCGAATTCCTCTTAACCCTTTAGCGGTGGCTCAGGGCATCAACTGATGTTGCTGCAGTGGCTCTGACCGGAAGTCCTAGGTTCCCACTCCCCACGGCGGCAGGATTTTCGACACTAGCTCTTCAGCTAGGTCGAATTCAGTCGCTGGCTGGAGAAGTCTAGGAGCCAGCTGCTCTGATCGTTAGTTTTTCGTGGTTTCTCCGATCAATACCAGGCGATCTCCACGAGAACAGCACCCTAATATTAAAGAGCCGGGCACTTGATCTTTCACTTTACTAACTTCACCCATCATAGCAATTATATAAGGGTAGGTGGCACAAGGAAGAGGAAGTAAATCGCGCGCGGTCCAAAGCGGCCAAACCTACTACTATTCCCATCATTCGCCCGGTGTTGATCAAGAGAAACCACGAAAAACCTCGTTAACGCAAATGTCCGCTAAGAATTCTCGTCCAGAACGGTGGCTAAAGTGAAAATAGCTAGTTTCGAAAATCTTGCCATCTGCCAGGATTCAAAACCCTAGGATCTCCGTTAGATGTTCTGCAATAACAACTGTGTGGATGTCTGAGGCAGCTTTTCATTAGGCTTTCCCATTAATGACGCAATGGATATAAGTAAGTGGATCATATAAAATTCATGCTAGTATTAACTCCTGAGTTAACTTTGGAACATCTATCTCTGTATCGACTCTGATTAAGGAAGATCTAGGTTCGAGATCGGCACACCAAGCTCACAGGTGGCTCGGAAAGATCGGCTTTAGCACTGTCACTGCAGGGCCATTGATAGGGAGGGCTCTAAATTCGAATCGCGATGGTGGCAGGTACACAGGCACTAGGTAAGCTGGTCCATTTTAGCCACACCCTGGAGAATTCTAGTGACCGGCAGCTCTGATCGGTAGTATTCGGTGGCGTTTCTCCGTTAGCTGGCGAGCGTGCCGGAGCACTGTGTAACAAACAGGCCATTCACCGCACACCAGAATTTTTTTCACACTCTTCTCCTTCTCCTTCTTCTTCTCCCTCCTTCTTCTTCTTCTTTGTTCTATCCCTCACCCTCACACACACACCTACAGTACTACTACCACACGTGACGGTAGCTTAAGGTTGACTCGAGTGGGTCGGTTCCTTGCTGGGAGAGACACTGGTTGGGGAAAATCCCGCAACTCGACTTGGGGTAGCGCTGAATCTCAACATGCAGTGAATGAAGATCACCGCCACCACATACGTAACTAATTACTATAGCAGTTAACGTGACCGAAAACGATTATCAATCAGATGGTGGCAGGAGTTTCGACACTGGTACATAGCCCAAATTCAATTCAATCGCTACCTGCAGGAGAACTCTAGCGACCGGCTGCTCATATTGATGATATTTCGTCGTTCTCCGATAAATACCAGGCAAATGCCGAAAACAGAACCTAACCACCGTGTAACGGTCTAGCGCGCCGTATTGCTGCCCAAATCTTACCACTGTCCGAATTCGAACCTAGGACCTCGCAGTCAAGAGGCATCAGTTGATGCACTGAAGTCATTTTCGAAATTCTGAGTGCTATGTGCCAGACAGTCTTCTTTGTGGTAATGGCCAATGATGATCTCAAATTTTTAAAAAGATGATAAAAATTTGAAGAATTGTGAGCGTAACTTCATTTTCGCCGGGTGAATCATGTTTGTTGTGAAGGTTTTCTCTTAGCAGGGAATGAGTCGACGAGTCAATTTATAAATGATTCATTACTTGCTTGGTCCAAGAATAATTACTTACAGAGTCTAATTCAATTTCTGACACGCCATGCTGTTTGTTGAATGCTAGCAGGAAAAGCTACCCAGAACGTGCAGTTAAATATTGCAGACCTTCATTATTGTCTTGCAATAACCATATACAATCGTGTCATTTATTCCAGGCACGTCTTGGAAATCCCCTGTCATTTTACTGATAAATCTACGTTTAGTGATAATCGCCACTGTAATTAGAGATGATAGATACATTCGTGAATAAATGAACGTCGATGATGATAATAATACGTTCAACAACGACATTTTGGAAAATACAATGTATGGGTCAAAACTCTGTGACATTCCATCATTCCAGGTTTTGCCCGCCACATAGCTCATTATCTTCAACCATATTTATCTCCTTGGTATAAGTGTCCTCACGGAGGAATATTCTGAGGCAAGTGTTTCAACCTTGACAAAAAAAAAGCCCCGGATTGCGTGGGAGTCTTTACTACCTTCTTTCGTGCGCCCTCGTCTCCCCTTCCTCTCTTACATGCAGTACAATACCAGACATGTCTGGAGATGTATCAGAGGCAGTCCATGTTGGGTTTATGTCGATGAGAGAAGATACTTAGAGAAGATTGGCTTTCCCGGGGTGCTCGCCGATCATCATGTCCCTTTTATATGATGCACTAAACTTATGGGAATAATGACCATATCTGGTGATGTACGAAGAAACTAAATAATCAATCAATGACATTCGCGTAATGATTGACGAGACTCACTACCTAGAACAAAGAGACCCGAAAATTCTCTCTTATCATTCCGGTACAGTTCTTTCTCGTGTGGGTTCGCTGGCCCTCCCTTCCTTGAAGGGGCAAAGGCCCCCTTGTGCTGGCACGCCCCCGCAGCGGGCGGTGCTCGAGGTTGCTATGGAAATGAGTGATGCTCGGGACCGCGAAGGCTCCGCAAACTCTCTATGCATCTTGTAACCCTCCAGCCAGGTCCTAATTCAGGGCCCGCTAGCTGAGGGCGCAGCCGTGACCTGGAGGAGCGGTGGCTGCTAGCGGGGGGGCGGGGCGGGGCGGGGCGTGGCGTGGCGGGGCGGGGCGGGGCGTGGCGTGGCGTGGCGGGGCGTGGCGGGGCGTGGCGGGGCGGGGCGGGGCGGGGTGGGGCGGGGCAGAGCGGACGCTACTGTAAGGGAATCAAATCATGTGGGTCCATTGGCAGAGCAGAGGGTAAGTTTCATGGCTGGAAGTAGTTAGAACACTAGAAGCTATGGAAGAAAAATGTACTCGTAGCTGGACATGAAGATTGAAGAGAGAAAGCTAAGCAAGTGTTTTAAAATTTGCAAATGTAAATGTAACTGTGTGAGACGCTTTTTATTAAAGTTCATACCCTAAAAGCAATTGCATTATAAATGAAAAATATTTTGTCTAATTTTGTACGAATAGCGAAGTCTAGTTTCCTTTCAATATTGCTATTAGAGAAAAAATGAGTAAATTAGCCCAGACTTCCGTTAATTACCCAGTAAATCTTGTTCGTTTATTTTCGTGAAAGTGATCCAAACTTTTCGCCTAGTTGTTTTCATTACAGTTACTCTCTTGAAGTCATAAGAAAAATATATGACAATTTACGCAACAGTGACAGGATGTAGAGTTTATTCAAGAGTAAATTAGGAAAACTTGTAACGAAAATAGAAAAGAAAGAGAAAAAACAAGTTAGGGACAAATAAATAAATTATGTAAAATGAAATATATGAGGGTATTAGTAACGAGAAAAAAATTAACGTATGGAAAACCAATTAAGTTAAGGATAGCGAAACACGTGATAGAAGATGAGAAAAGTGGATGGAAGAGGAGAGTGAAAAAAGAAAAAGAGAGCATTCGAGCGAGGTAGAGCGAAACTTCGTCACAGCAGGAGCGCGGGGCCGTAATAACGATACTCAGGAGCCTGCGCCGTCTCCGGGACGACTGGCTTGATGGGGTCGTCGTAGCGGAGAAAGCACCAGTGCGGGGGCGGAGGGGAGGGGGTCGCCAGAGAGAGCGGTTTGCAAAGGCGCTCATATCTCGGCAAACGGACCCGCCTGCCCTACGCCCTTCGCCACGGCCCACCCCGCCTGCCCCGCTCCGCCCCGCCCCGCCCCGCCCTGCGAAGCGCTGCACCGGCTCGCTCCTCCCCGCCAATCTCCGCTCCGCCCCGCCCCGCTCAGCCCCGCCCAGCGAAGCGCTGCCCCGGCCCGCTCCTCCCCGCCAATCTCCGCTCCGCCCCGCCTCGCTTGGCCCCGCCCCGCCCCATACCGCTCCGCCCCGCTCCGGCCCGCTTCACCCCGCTCCACCCCGTTCCGTCGCGCTCCGCCCCACTCCGCCCCACTCCGCCCCCTCTCCCCGCCCCTCTCCGCCGCTTTCGCCGCTGCGACGCTCCAGCCCGCTCCACCCGCTCACCGCTCCACCCCCGCTCCACCTCCACCTCGCTCCACCCCCTCACCGCTCCACCGCTCCACCGCTCCGGCCGCTCCACCCGCTCCACCGCTCCACACCCGCTCCACCCGGCTCCACCTCGCTCCACACCCGCTCCACCCACTCCACCCACTCCACCGCTCACCACTCCACCGCTCACCCGCTCCACCCTCACCGCTCCACCGCTCCACCCTCCACCACCCCGCTCCACCCGGCTCACCCGGCTCCACATTCTTTGTTATTCCTATTGTTTGGCCTTCATGTTGGCCATCCTTGATTTGCGCTCCACCTCCACCCCGCTCCACCGCTCCCCCGCTCCATCCGCTTTCCACCGCTCCATCCGGCTCACCCCCGCTCCACCCAGCTCACCGCTCACCGCTCCACCTCCACCCGCTTTTCCAGCTCACCGCTCCACCCGCTCCACCCACTCACGCTCCACACAGCTCCGCCCCGCTCCGCCCCTCCATCCGCTCCATCCGCTCACCGCTCCACACCCGCTCCACCCCAGCTCACCGCTCACCCCGCTCCGCGCTCCACCCCGCTCCACCAGCTCACCCGCTCCACCGCTCACCACTCCACCCAGCTCACCCCCTCACCCAGCACCCGCTCCACCCGCTCCACCGCTCATCGCTCCATCCCCCTCACCAGCTCCACCGCTCCACCCCGCTCCACCCCCAACTCCACCCGCTCCACCCCGCTCCTCCGCTCCCCGCTCCAGCCCGCTCCACCGCTCACCCGCTCCACCATCCACGCTCCACGCGCTCCACCCCACTCCTGCCCTCCACCCCGCTCCACCCAGCTCCGCAACTCCACCCGCTCCACCCGCTCACCCGCTCCACCCGCTCCACCCCGCTCCACCCGATTCACCCCGATTCACCCCGATTCACCCCGATTCACCCCGCTCCACCCCGCTCCGTCCCGCTACGCCCTACTCCGCCTTGCTCCGCCCCTCTCCGCTCTACTCCACTCCGTTCCGTCCCGCTCCGTCCCGCTCCGCCCCACTCCGCCCCGCTCCGCCCCGCTCTGCCCTGCTCCACCCCGCTCCGCCCAGCTCCGCCCTGCTCCGTCCCGCTCCACCCCGCCTCACACCGCTCCTTCCTGCCCCGCCATGCTCCGCTCCTCTCCGCCCCACCCAGCTCCACCAAGCGCCACCCCACTCCGCCAAACGGTGCCCTGCCCCGCTCTTCTATACGCCGGCCCGTCCCGCCCCACCCCGCTCCTGCACCAAGATACGGGCGCACGGCGGCGCGGTGCTGACACAAGAGCACATTCGATTAGGAGGGCGGGCGCCGCGCTGGTCGGCTGCCGCTGCGCGGGAGGCGGCGGCGGGGCGGGGGCGGGGGCGGCTGGGACGGCGCAGGTAGGCCCTCTCGAGTTGCTCGCTGGCGGAGGATGGCGGACTCCAAATGGGAACGGGCACGGGCCTAGAACACGTTGCACGGCCACTACGAAGGGGGCGGTGGGGGGTTGATATTGCTGCCCACCTGGTTTGGGTTTCCACCTCAAAAATCGTTTGTTAAAATATTTTTTGTTGGAACGTATAATAATTCCAGACACAACTTTTTGGATTGTAAAAATAATCGTTAAATATTATTAAGTCATACCTGATAAAATATTTACTTTAGGGTCGTACGTGGATGCATTATGAAAGCCCATCTAACATAATTCAATGTAGGTAATTAAATGCTTGTTTGTTTTTTTGAAAAAAATGTTCATTTTTCTTTATATTTGAACTCGAAATTATTGGAATAACTGGTTGTTTGGGCCTTTATTTTGTTTTTAATTATCTCTGAGATGCTAATTCAACTTCATGGAATCTGTACCATGTAACTAGTTATTTTCTCTTATACTTTTACAAATAATTTACACTTTTTTCATTTTTAAATTGTAATTTATGCCTAAAAATAACCTGTTATAATTAGGAAAATATCAATAAATGAAGAATTGTTGAAACTCGCTTACGTAAACTTTTTAAATTCACCGTTTACAAGAAAGTTGTAATGGTTGTTGTAAAATTGAAAAAAAAAGTTTTGTAAAATATTTCTCGTCTCTTCGATATTTTACTATTGCTAAATCTGGATACTATTTACACCAACATCTAATATTATAAAGGTGATTACTTCCACTTGATATTGTTATTTCTACCGTTGCCCTGCTACGCTCATTAGTTCTCTCAAAAATTTATTGAATTTACTTTTCATTTAATCATGAGTTTTGAGATAATTGTACTCCTTACCTCTTGCATGTGGACGTGTAATTCTGTACAGAATCACGAGTCCTAGAAGTTCTATTGATTAAAATCATTTATTAGATTGATGGCAGCTAATATTAATTATCAGTATTTCTCAATAATAAAAATTTTACATTTATTTTTATATATTTTCAAATTCTATTGCGCCCATGTATCATTACTTTTTCTATGTATAACATGAAAATACCATACGGTTTTGAGTATAGTTGGTAAGCTTACTACAATGTGTTGGTTAACTTATTGGTCGAATCAGTAGAATGTTGTCCGTGGAATTTCCTTGATATCCTTATTCTCGTATTATTGACTATCATTTTTAAAAAAAATATACTGTTCTCAAATGTCCTCAATGATTTGATGTTTAATAGGATTTAATATTTCCCATGAAATGAATACGCGGTCGCGACTTTCCCTATCTGTGCTTCGTATGAAACATACGCGCGAATGTCTATCGTCAGCAACTTACCAAAAATTTCTTACATCTACGGAGCTACCCTAACGTATATTCCCACGAAACACGGAGTCAATTTTAATTCAAATTTCCAACTACTACACGAATAAAAGCCACAATTCAATACTACTTTTTAAACAATGCGAAGGTGTCAGATTAATCATAAGCTCCCGCCTCACTATCATTTAAATAATACCCCAGCCTATGCTGTTCGCACCTCACCACTTACGTGTGTACGCTTCAATTTTTAAGAGATTCATTCTTTGCGTCTTCTTTCTAGATCACGGCTTTCAGTGCCCTCTCCACGCCTTTTGCATGTAATGTGTTCGAGTAATGTAATGCATTTCTCCATCTGACCAGCGCTACGACACCAAGCATGGAATATTTCACTTTGTTGATCGGTTGTCCTAACAACGCGTATTCTTTGACTTTCGAGCTTTCATAAAATACAATTATTACTAAGGCTTATTACTATGGATGCCGATTTTCGAATTCAAATTAAACCCGGGGTTCTTGGCTTATCATAGTTTGCTTAAAAACTCATATGTGGTGAGATTACGTCATCTTTGAAGACGAAAATATCATTGGAACCTGTCTGCAACTTCCATTATAATAGTACTTCCTGCTTTTACTTGAAATTCATTTTTATTTTGGGTTATTTAAATAAACGCGACTTTTGTATACCAGCGTTATCAACGACCTTTTCTGTTGCAAGAAATCGTTCATATGCGGGCATTTTACGGCACAAATGATAATGAATTGGCATTTTACAGCACGAATGATTGCGTCATCACGCATTCAGCCGATCACAGAGAGAGAATTGTGAGAGGAGGTATATGTAAAAAGAAGAGCCGACCACTGTTTTCTCGCAGAATATCAAATACCCGACACGTCACAAGAAAAATTGTTTTGCAAAATTAAGATTTATTCTCTTATAAATTTTTAATGCTATTATACAAAAAAATAGCGTACCCACCTTGTTTATAATGTTGCTTTATTGCATTCGTACAAATTTGAAAACTCGGTCCTAATGTCGGACGTTTACAAAACATGTACTCGTGCAAAAAATCTAAACATTATAAACTAATTGCTTAAACTACTATTATGATTTTTACGGCCTTTGTATTACATTTTTTAAGCAGTTGTTTCAAATTTACTCAGGGAAGCACGTGAGTTCGTATTTGGCTCAGAGAACAAACGTTACAGCACCTCCGGTCCGGAGGTGAAGGGCGTGGCTGCTCTTGGAAATGAGCAAAACGGTGCCCCCTCCCCTCGCCAGCCCGCACTCTCTCACCCGCGCCGGGAAGCGCCTCATTTCCGCTCCTCGCGCGAGCGAATCATCGACACGCCCGTTTGCCGTCGCGCCCGCGCCCCCAGCGCAGAGCCCTCTGCTCGCTTTCAGAACGCGCTCGCCCCGCCCCCTCACCTCCCCTCCCCCCTGCTGACGCCCACCCCTATCTCTGTCATCCCCCCGCCCCTCCCCGACTTCTGGCACCCACTCCAACCCCCACCCCGCCACCCCCAATCCCGGTCCGCCCCTCCCCGCTCCAGGCTTTCCCGCGCTCCCTCCCCGATCCGCACTCCCTCCCCGCTCCCCCTCCCGCTCCCCCCGCTCCCCGCTCCCCCCGCTCCCCGCTCCCCCCGCTCCAGCTCCCCGCTCCCCGCTCCACCTCCCCAGCTCCCCCCACTCCCCGCTCCCGCTCCCCGCTCCCCCTCCAGCTCCCCCTCCCCGCTCCCCCTCCGCTCCCCCTCCCGCTCCCTCGCTCCCCCTCCGCTCCCCCTCCCAGCTCCCCCTCCGCTCCCCCTCCCGCTCCCCCTCCCGCTCCCCCTCCCATGCCCCGCTCCCTCCCTCCCCCTCCGCTCCCCCTCCCTCCCCGCTCCCCCTCCCGCTCCTCCCGCTCCCCTCCGGCTCCCCCTCCCCGCTCCCCACTCCCCGCTCCCCCTCCACTCCCCCTCCCGCTCCCCTCCCCGCTCCTCCCGCTCCCCCTCCGCTCCCCTCCCCGCTCCCCCTCGCTCCACCTCCGGCTCCACCCTCCCCGCTCCCCCCGCTCCCCGCTCCGCCACACCCACGCTCCACCTCCGCTCCACTCCCCACCCCGCTCCCTCACTCCACCACCCCGCTCCACACTCCCCCACCCCCGGCTCTCCTCACTCCCCACCGCTCCATCCGCTTCCCTCCAGCTCACTCCTCCCACTCACACACTCCACGCTCCAATCCGCTCACACTCTCGCCCCTCACACTCGGCTCCTCCGCTCCACTCTCCCAGCTCCACTCTCCCCCAGCTCCACTCTCCCAGCTCCACTCTCCGCTCCACTCTCCCAGCTCCACTCCACGCTCCACTCTCCTCGCTCCACTCTCCGCTCACTCTCACGCTCCACTCTCCCCGCTCCACTCTCCCCGGCTCCACTCTCCCGCTCCACTCTCCCCGGCACCCTCTTCCGGCTCTCACTCTCCGCTCCACTCTCCCCCGCTCCACACTCCTCCCGCGCTCCACTCTCCACTGGCTCGCTCTCACACGCTCCACTCTCCCAGCTTCACTCTCCCCGCTTCACTCTCCCCGCTCCATCTCCCCGCTCTACTTTTCCGCTCTACTCTCCCCGCTCCACTCTCCCCGCTCCGCTCTCCCCGCTCCACTCTCCCCGCTCCACTCTCCCCGCTCCACTCTCCCCGCTCTACTTTTCCCGCTTTCCCTTAACCTTCTCAACTGCCCTCTACGCTCGGCTCCTACACGCTCGACCCATTCGCCCTCCGCCCATCCCCGCTCCACCCCCTCACTCCGCCCTCCTCCGCACCCGCCCACCCTTCCCGAGCTGAGCGTCACAGTACCCTACCCCCACTCCTCCACGCTCCGTTCCATCCGGCCCGGCCAGTCCCCGCCCCGCCCCCCTCCGCTCAAACACGCCCAGACCCTCACATGTCCCCGCCATCGCGTCATCTCTCTCCCGTCCTCTCCATCCTCCCACCCTCCTGTGAGCTCGCTCGCTTGCCTTCATTAGCATATTAAACTCTCGAACTAATTGACGCAGCCAGTGGGATCAGAGCGAAAGCGTTGTGCATATGACGAAATGCTATACGTCTCAGCACTACTTTGAGACTTCACGAGTCTTAGAAATGGAAACATTTTTCTTGATGAAAAGCGAATTTTGATCTAGATATATAATCTCTTTCATTTAAAAACCGCTTATCTCGTTCATTAATGGGCATTTTAGATAAATTTTATTCCATATCATTATTGCATGAGAGGCAAACAATAATCTCTAATGGATTTACAAATAGTGCACTCTGATACACTGAAATAAACAAAAGAAAACTTGTTATTTATTATGCATTGTAAAATTTGGAATTGATTACCACACATTTTGTAGAGTAACTTTATTTTTTTTATTCACATGATTTATGCATTTAAATACTGTTTATTCACTAGATTTACCTTTTCGAATAAAACTTTTTTTTTAAATGGACCAGGATAGGAAACAATCTGATTGTGTGTTAGCGGGTTGTTATCATAACAGGAATATTAAATATAAATGTATTAGCAATCATGACGATTTGTGTGCTTCATAAATACCTAAAGAGTTAATTGCCGGGTTAATGAATTGAATCGACAATGTGTGATAACGATAGTGTTTCAGTTAATTAGCTTATACAGAATTAAAGTATTATTTATTAATGATGCAAGTAATTTAAAGGATAAAATGATCGCTGGTAGATCAGATTCGCTTCATTTTATTTCTATTTTCGCATTTTTCTACCAGCTAGTACATGAAAGGGATGGAGTATGAAAACCAAGTCACGAGGACTAAGTCAAAGTTTTATCTGTCATACTTATTTCGTAGAGTACTATTTTATTTCTTTACTAGAATTATTTATTTTTAAACCTTGTTTCACTTAAATGAATGGAACATGATTATGTGTTTCTGCAATAGCACATACTTTCTCGAATAATTAGTAAATGCCTCGCTATATTATATTACTTCATAAACCTGCAATATTCTCTCAAACTC
Source organism: Teleogryllus occipitalis (assembly GCA_011170035.1). Classification (NCBI taxonomy): domain Eukaryota; kingdom Metazoa; phylum Arthropoda; class Insecta; order Orthoptera; family Gryllidae; genus Teleogryllus; species Teleogryllus occipitalis. Next base: position 45,148 of record BLKR01006354.1, read on the forward strand.
AGGTTCATGGAGTTAACTCAGTATTCACTTCAGCGCTACATTACGCAGTCCGTCGGCTATGCTTACTTTAGCCAACGATTATACAAATAATAAAATCTCATTACTTATAACACGTGATTTTCGAAAATTCAGAATTAAACGAAAATAAGACTTCTGCCATTTCTTTAAGGGTCCCTTTCTCTATCCGTGTGAAGAATTTTAAAAAATTAGAGTGGTTTAGGAGAAATGTAAAAAAATAGCATTAACCTCAAGTAAAAAATAAGCGAAAATTACTAGTTTTCAAGAAAACAAATACGTGAACATTTGTACGTGAACATACGTGAAAATAGATTTTAATAGAAGCAAAAAAACACTAAATTCAATTAGTGGTTTCAAGTTGTTGGTGTTAAAGTTGTCGGAAGACATCGCAAAAACCTAACTTTAACAATTTTCGAAAATCCAGAGATTTCACCAAAAATGAGATAAGCGCCGTTTTCGTCCTCGACGCATCTGAGAAGTAAATTCAATGAATAAAATTGTAATAGATTTTGAGAAAAGTTTGAAAATGTGATTCTGGGATAATATTTTCAAACGTGAAAATAACCGTTCCAAACACTGATAGTTTCGAGTTCTTCAAATCGATCTAGGAATTTTAATTTTGGAGTAAATCTTGTCAATGGTTTAGGCTCTAGCATTGGCCGCTGACAGACGGACGGGCAGACGGGCGAACAGACACGCGGAGAGACGGAGAGACAGATTTTTCTCTATCAAAGACCTTTAAAACATGACTTCTGACTTCACAGCATGTTAGAGGAAGTAATTTACTACATATAGGAAAAAGATTGACACTATTTTTGCATTAGCAGGAACCGGCAATAAGTGTTTTTGTCGAACAAGCGCCAATGTTTGGTGCCCGAGTACAGTACTTTCTCTTCTTATGAAGTAAGGTGAGAAAGTAAAATTAATCGTTGATGTTTACTGCATGAAATCTAATCATTGTTAAACTCAAAAACTTGTTCATCTTACTTTTAAGGTGACTATGATTTTAACAGTTAGGGTAAAAACTTTAAGCAATCGCATCACATAATACGTAACGGCGTAAGGGAATTGGAAATTGCCAGACAATTGACTGAATAACGTATTCAGGAACGAAGACGATAATCATGATACCATCCTGGATAGCCGAGCTAAAGGGCCGTATCTGCTTCGCCTTGAAGGGTCGCGTGTTCGAATCCTGCCCGCAGCATAGATGTTTCCGTGTGTCCGTATCACAGTTCCGCCTCCGCTACCCTAAAGTTACAAAACCCAAAGTTAAGGCTCCCACAGACCGGCGCGGTAGATCCGCAGCGGGTGCAACGCGGAAAGTTCCGAGCTAGACGCGGCCGCGAAATTCGCGGGACCTTTCACACAGGAGCGTCAATTATGGTGACGGTTGGTAAGGTCGCTCGACCTAGAGGGGAGCGAAGACTCCCGAACACGGGCGGACTTCCACGAAACTCGAGCTGCAGCGGAAGAAACGCGTCTGACTTACAAATTTCGTCGCCGATTAAACGCTGCCAATCCGTTGTCATGACGCTGGCTTGCCGCGCAGGTCTGAATGTGCTCATAAGGCAACACGTGACGCGAAACTTCCGCAGTGGACAATCCGCGTAGGCTGCGAATCTTTCGCATCTTTACGTGGGAGCCTTTAATTATAGTGGTCACTGTGTGATCCTATTAGTTAAAAAGCGACGTAAATATTTTTTTATTAAATTAAGTTTTAAGTCTTTTCGTGTTGCTCTGAAATCTCACAGGTGAGTGTTTGTCAGCCCAACTTCCTCCGTCGTTGTCGGCGCCGCGGCGCGCCAGCAAGTCACCGGGTGTAACGCGACGCCTAGCAGGTGCCGCGGCTGATGCTAACGCGATTTGACGCGTGGCTCGCCACACGCGTGCCGGGACGGGGCGGTGCGGGGCGGTGCGGGGTGGGAGGCGGGGTGGGAAAGGGGAGCGAGGGCAGGCGTGGGAGCGGCTAATGAGAGCGGGGGCGGGCGACACCTGCGGAGCGGCGGCACCTCTCAGGGCGTATGGCGGGCGGCCCATTGTACGACGCGGCGCACGGAGGAAGTCGGGAACATTGATGAGATGACGCGATACGGAAGACCAGAGGCCGACTATCGAGCCGAACCCATGCTTCTTGGATATTTTCCTCGAACAAAGAGACTGTTGTTTTATTCTTCTGTTGCTTTCTCTGCTGGTGTTTTGTGGTGTTTTTTGCTAGTGTTTCGTAGAGGAAAACGTGGTTGGAATTACATTAACCTATTCAGTCAAATTGTTTAGAAAAAATGCAGTGATATTAGGAGTTAGAAAACTGAGAAAATATTCACACAGCGGGTGGTTGGAGTTAAGCTATAGATATGAATGGGTCAGTGAGAGGTAGTCACAAAGCCATATTGTAGGATAAACATTGTCTTCTTGAAGATTGTATGTCTTCAACGTCCCTTTATTTGCATGTGTTGGCTTATAATTATCTCTCACTTCCCTTCACTCACAACCCTTCATATGCAAAAAATATTATATCCGGAATATGAAGCATCGAGCAAGATTTCTGTTTCAGTTATATTGTAAATTTAAGTTCTCTGCTGTATTTGTATGAATTTCGTATTCATTTACTTCGAAAATAACGTCTACTGAACGAAATTCCCTACTATTCATACGATATTCTTGTAGTCACTTTACAGCATTCCTGAAATGGTGGCTGTTAAGCAGGCATTCCTGCACTTGCCCTTAACCTCATCGCCTCAACTTCTATGCGCGCATGCCTCCGTCTTCGTGCTCTCCTTCCAACTCCGCGTTGTGATTGGTTGATTGTGGTTTCCAAGCATGTCAACTGCTAAGATCGTTAGCCCTGTATGTGTAGGGTATGTTTCATCGCGGGAGATGGCAGCGATTTCCCCCCGCCAGATGGGAAAGTCCGGCGCAGACATACACGTCGGTAGTTTTCCCTCAACCAGGTATCTCCCACCAGCGTTGCCACCGCCGTAACCACGACAACATGAGGGTAGAATAGGAAGAGGAAGGAATGATCGCGCACGGTCCGTAGCCTCTTTGTTGGGGTACTGCTCCGGCCTGGTGTGGATCGGAGAAACCACGCAAAACTACCGATCAGAGGAGCCGGTCGCTAGAATTCTCCTTCAGACAGTGACTGATTTCGTTCTAGCTCACAAGCTAGAGTCGAAAATCCTGCCTCTGTCGGAAGTGGAACCCTAGGACTTCCCGGTCAGAGGCACTGCAGTGACATGAGTTGATGCACTGAACCATCTACGCCCGTGGTTTCCTTCTACTTCGAGAGAGTAAAGTCAACTGAACAAAATTCTCTTCTATCTTCAAGCTCTCTTCATGCAATCACCGTCTTACGGCGTTCCTGAAATGGCGGCTGTTAAGCATGCCCTCCTGCACTTGCCATGAAGATCATCGCCTCGCCTTGTAAGCGCATACCTTGCCACGCACCCCAGCTCCGTGTATTGAGAGCCGCACGCATTGTGCGCTAACTTAGGATATGCGTCGCTAACGCCCTTGCGAGCGGCAGTGCCTGCCATTGCCCTGCGTAATAGGCTGTAAACCTTTTCCTCGTAGGGCCACCGCTCCATCAGCGATGGGGCGCCGATAAGCAGCGCCCGTAAGCATCGCCCGCCTGGGAAGCGGCTCCCTTGCACAGTGGGCCGGATAGAGGCGGGTAGTTGTAAATCTGCGCCACTATGACGCGTAGCTGCTTCTCGTGTCAATCAACTATCAGCCCTGATATCGTAAGCAATCAAAAATATGCATTAAATGAATTATTATCATGATCATTTTTAGTTTATTATTTGATTCTCCATTTATTAGTTTGTACGTAATACGGATGACTCCGGTTATAGAGAACTTCTGAGGCCCAACATTTTTGTTTTACTGTAGCCGAGGTTTGCGAATTCCGATGATGTCAAAATCCGTTCCATCAGCGATGGGGCGGGGATAAGCATCGCCCGTAAGCATTGCATGCCTGGGAAGCGACTCCTTGCACAGTGGGCCGGATAGAGGCGGGTAGTTGTAAATCTGCGCCAGTATGACGCGGAGCTGCTTCTCGTGACAATCATTTATCAGCACTGATTTTTCGATATCGCAAGCAATCAAAATTATACATTAAATTAATTATTCACATTATCATTTTTAGTTTATAATTTAATTCTCCATTCATTAATTTTAACGTAATACAGTTGACTCCGGTTATAGAGAACTTCTGAGGCCCAACATTTTTGTTTTACTGTGTCAGAGGTTCGCGAATTCCGATGATGTCAAAATCCATTCCATCAGCGATGGGGCGTCGATAAGCATCACCCGCCTGGGAAGCGGCTCCCTTGCACAGTGGGCCGAATGGAGGCGGGAAATGTAAATCTGCGCCAGTATGACGCGGAGCTGCTTCTGGTTCCACTCAATTATCAGCACAGGGACTTCGATGTCCCAAGCAAACAAAATCATGAAATTTTCGCAATGAAATCTTGAAAATCGTTAAATTATTTGCATTATCTTAGTTAATTATTTATATCCTCATTTACTAATTATTTCACCGTAATACTTGTATTTAATGTTACTGATCAGAGTGCAGATGATCTGAGGAACAACAGCAACAACATTAAGAACTATCACCTCCGCGCACATCCCTTGCACTGGCAGCGGTGATGTGTCGCACACTCTTTGCACTGGCAGTGGTAATGTTTCGCCCACGCCCAATACAGTGACAGTGGTGATGTTTCGCGCACGCCCCTAGCACTGGCAGCGGTGATGTTTACAAATGCGTAGCGAATCGCATGAGGCATGCTCCGCAGATCGCGTCCAGTCGTTGAGGAAACTACAAGTTGCGCTTTTACGGAAAAATCAGAGTGCTCTGGTGAGAGAATCTGCCCCTGAATTTCGACTTTGAGTAATATTTACTAGCGTTGGGTATTTCCATATAACCTTTACCTTAAAGAACTTTTGTTTCGTCACAAAATTCATACTTTTCGGTGACCTAATAGAATTGAAAATGACTTTCCTTTTATGCCAAATTTTAATGGAAATATTTCGAGCCGATTTTTACAATTTTTTTTCCAGCGTTTCTGAAAATATGAGACGTTTAGATAATTTTCGCAAAACCCTTTCGAATATTTGAGAAACTTTAAAAGACATTTTTAAGCACAGAGTTTTCAAGCCTGGTTCTTCAACACAGATTTTCACAAATGCAGTAATGTGTAAAGAATATTTGCAACATCAATAGTAAAGATGTGAGATATATTTCAAAGATATTACAGGGATGTATATCTTTGAAATATCTACTTTTCAACTTTAGTAACGGAATTCCTCGTCTGTTCATCTCATTCCAACTGCAAAAATAGTAGAGACACACATACGCCATTAATTTCTTGTTAGTAAAACTAATGAAATAAAAAATCACTATAAATGTTTAATATTTTAGGGGTCGTATTGAGACAGAATTACCAGATTTTCTAAAATCACCCTCAACCAAGTACATCGTTAGATAACTATTATTGGTGATAATTTATCTGAAAATTCTAGAACCATTTTCATTTTAAATTGAGTTACAGTCGTTTCTCAAGAGTATGTGAGTGAAATGAATATTATTTAAATAAAGTATACACAAACATTAATTAAATCATGTCGTGCTTCTAAAAAGTACTGAACGATTAATTAATTTACATATTAAATATTAACGATCTTATGCATTTTACACATTATTTAAAACATGTGAAACATTAATCGTTTTTATATTAATTATGTAGGATTATATAATTAAAATTAATTATGTAGGATTAATAGATTAATTCGGAACGATTAATCGGTGCATATTAATCTAATTCAAAATCATGGATTAGATATTAATCTATTATTAATTCATAATCGCCCATGCCTAGTGGCTTTGTTACCATGAGCGCTTCATTGGGGTATAATGAGTGGGGGTGTTCTTTGACCTATAGAACTGACCAGGTTGAAAAGCTTCTGGGGCAATTTGGAACGGATCTGCACGCAGCCCTACAGTCGCGTGGGCGCCGCCGCCGCCGTGGGCGGATGCCGTGGGCGTGGGGTCGGCAGCGTGGGCGTGCGCGGCAGCTCGGCGCCTGAGGAGTCAAATTCGTCAACCCCACATCCTGTCCCCGTGTTCGAGGTGCAGAGAACGCTCTGTACTAGGCTCGTCAGATTAGGCCCAAGAAGTACAGCCCACTCCGGTTATAGTGAACTTCTGGGAACTAACATACATCAGAGTTAGTGTGGTCCGGTTATAGTGAACTTCACTATATCAGAGGTTCACTATATCCGATGATGTAAAATTAAATGGATTTTTTTAAATTATTGATTTCAGTAATATAGAGAGGCAGCTTAATTCACAAACAGCACGAACCGAAAATTCAGTATCTTTATTTGTACTTAAAAATGAATTATTTTCAATTGATTTCATCGTGCATTTTTCATTAGTAATTTCTCTAGATCCTTCTCCATAGTTTGTGCTCTCTTCATACTTGATTCTACATTATTCTCTGTCTCGTAAGTATGGTCGTCTCGTAAGTATCCTCGTCTCTATGTATCGTAATGCGCTCTTGACGCCTTTCAATGCCTGTTGCACTGTTGGAACACGTCCAACTCTCCGAAGGCCCTTTTAATCGGCTAATAATATAAGAGATCCAATTAATTTCCAGGATTTACTTCCTACGTTCATTGTGGACGAGGTTAAAATTTCCTATAACTGAATATTCTTATGCATATTTGTAATGTAAGTGAAGCGAGATCAGTGGCTTTGGTTCACTATAACCGAGTTCACTGTAACCTGAATCGACTGTAACATGAAATAAAATGTACAGTGAGAGTCAAAAGTCCAGGAACATTTCTGAAATTTAAAAAAATTAATGAATTCAGGTGTAAAATAAAAAATAAAAAGCGTTAGGTCGCATTGAAAACAGTGAATATTTTACAATTCACATCAGCAAAGAAATACTTAGCATAACTTATTAAGAAGTTTGAAACGAAGTATACAAAAATTAATATTCGAAAAAGTTATCCAAAATATTGGAACAGCCACACGATCTGAGGTTAAAAATGAAATAAAATTGTTGCTGTAAAAATTAATATTTGCCGAGATATGCTTTTAAAATTTATAATTGTTTCCAGACATCTTGGCATTAATTCTACGTTTCAAAGTATGAAATTTGTGCAAATGTGCACTTAAAATAATTACTCACGTGTATAAAAAATATGTAATACTTTGGTTTTGACTGAGAGCGATCAAACATTGTCAACAATATTATTATCTATGAAATGCGAATTTCAAATTGCTGAAAATAATCTTTAAAATTCTCATATTTACAATAAAATTTTATTTAAAAAGTTCTCTTTGCATAATTCAATATTACATTGTTTTTGTGGGTGTTTTCAAGTGATATTGTTGACGTAATTACACGAAGAAATAAAGAGAAGTTATCTTCGTCAACTAAATATATTTATTTAGAGATAGGGATAATTTATACTCAAAGGAATTCAAGTGAAGCTATGCTCTTCTGTTTATAAACTTTTCAACACGCAGTATTGTATTTCTTCTTTAAAAACGTTGACATTATTCTTTACTTCCCGGAATCTGGTTGTTTGATGTGGTTGTGGGTTTGCAATTATTATTTACTGAAATAATCTCTATTATAGAATATTTTCAAATTGGCAGATATTAAAATTCTTGAGCTGTAGTATTGAATTCGTTATGCTATCAATGGGTGATTAATACGAGTATATCTCTTTGTCAGCAGATCCCAACCCTAAAAATTGCAAATTTTCATTTTGTTTTCCTTTGTATAAATTTTTACTTCCAAGATTGATCCAGTAGTGGCCACTTTAAAAGTGGAAAATTTTGGTACTGATCCGACACTTGATTTTGTATTGGTCACTCCTTAGTGTACCATCAAAATGATTGAGACACTACGTCCAACATTATTCCAATGAGAATCCGAATTGAATGCTTTTATTTTATTCTTTGTGTTTAAAGGAAGCAAAAATAAATAAACTATTTTCTTTCCACACCTCACGAAGACGAAGTACAGTCATAACGCTCTCCAAATTTGAAGCAAGTGGTATATCTACTTTTTTCGATATTTGTTTTTGAAATACCCACTACTGAGGCTGTTACCCAACGTCAATTTGCTTTTACTCTCAAGCCAAAATACGAGCACGCTTTGAGTCGCCAAAATTATTGTAATATCTGCCAGTCAAGTTGGCGAAAGCATTGCAGTACCCCTTATTTTTGCAGGCGAGATTGGCTCCACGTTCCATCCGACGGAATGATGCGCGTTAGTTGCGTATATTCCCTGCAGAGAGCGCGTCGATGGCACGAGGTGTGGCGCAACGAACAGTCGACTCCGATTATAGCAAACATCAGGGGTCTATCATGTTTGGTTCACTATATCAGAGGTTCACTCTATCCGATGATGTCAGAATTATGTAGAATTTCTCCACAATTATTGATTTTATTAATATAGAGATACAGTAGAATGCATTAACAACACGAACTGAATATATTAAAATTTTTCTTTGTCCTTACAAAATCAATTATTTCCCATTCTCATCTTCACACATTTTTTATTAGTAATTTATGTCACCTTCTCCAAAGTTCGTGCTATCTCCATACATGAGTTTGCATTGTTCTCTGTCTTGTAGTTTTGTAATAGTCTTGATACCTTTCAATGCCTTTTGCATTGTTGGAACACGATCCCACTCCGCGAAGGTCCTTTTATTCTCCTTATGACATACGAGGCATAGGAGATAGGCGACTGAAGGTGTCGGAGCGATTTACGTGGATCAGATACTGAAGTTAATCATAACTTCATAATGGGTATTTTTTGAACAATATAACATAGATATCTACATATTTAACGAATAGATTCACAATCTTTTGAGAAATCAATTCAAGTAATCAATAACTTCATTAAGATGGCAAAATCTCATTTCTCAAAAAACATATTTTCAGAACACTTCCATTATGTGACATAATAATTGGACACCACACGACATTCCAATTATTTACCTTTCTGGCAAATGAAGTCAGATTTGAGGAATAGATTTTTCAACTTTTGCAGTGCGTTATATTTAATATTTGATGTCATGTACATAAAAATTGTCACATTTTATGTAAGAGATGCAGTCATCTCAACAACGATATGCGTCTTTTGTTTCTATTCGTTTGTGGTAAGACAATTTTGTAAGCTTCAGAATCAATTACTTTTTTTGTGTTTTTGTTTGTTTGCTTTTGTTTCTTCTTCTGAATAGACGACATCTGTCTGCATATTTCTAAATTTGCAACTAATTTTAGGTTAATTCTTTTAGTTAGAAGTATATTGTTGGACAATAATCCTTTGGACTTTACATTAAAAACTTGTTTTTTATCTCTGTGGATTTTGTTTATTGAAAGCAAACTGACGTGAGCCACTAAGACAGAAATTGCATTCTAAAACAACAAAAAAGTTCATACATAACCATTTAGTTTAGAACAATATATTACGTTGATCGCAGAATGCCTATTTTCATAGTGTAACAAAACTTAGAGGCAAATCTTCAGGAAATGAACTTGACGATATCTGTCCCTGAAGAAATCTTATCAACATGCCTCACTACCGCCGATGCAACGACATGGCAAAACTTTGTCGCCACAGACTAGGAAGCCTGAAGGTTGGTGCACGACAGAGCAGAGCCAATACCATCGCCCGTTCCCTCCCAGGCCTGTCCATGACGATCCCATGATGATGACGCCGTTATCCCAGGATAACGACTATCAGCTATCTGTGCATAGGATCGTTTATGGTCATCTTCATTATCGTTTACGGTCGACAATAAATTACTAGTGAAGTAGTTAACGCTTAATACCCAGCGCTACCAAAAAGTAGACGCTTCGCATTACATGAATAGGTTTTCTGAATTTCATTAGCAACATGAACAATCCTCTATAAATGAAAATAACCGTGGGATACCTTGAGAGTTTAACTTTGATGGGTCTACGCAATGAGTCGTTAACGTTTTGAACCGTCTAGCCAGGGATTGGATGATCCGGCTCCAGCACGTTACGGCGCACTTGCTGGGATGGGTAACGCTTAGGGAATGTACTCTACGGAACGCCACAAACTTTCTGAAACTGGTAATATAATAAAAAAACCTTCCAACAAAATGTTCTGAACATTTCGTAACTCGATACAATCTGCTTGTGATAAAAGTGCTCCGGCGAACTTTCGCCCGAAAGTTTTCATCGAGCGCTAATGCTGCGTGTTTCAGCAAACGAATATACCCAAGCACTCGGCAGCGGGCGAGTTGAGAAATATTCTAAATCGCGCAGGTGTTTCCTCGATTCAAAATGCATGAATGAAGGTGACAGGTGCATGAATGAAGGTCACAGTCGTTTTCGTCTTCGTCGTCAAAGTTCTTACGGCCTAAAATGATGGAGAGATTTAAAGTTTTATCTCTGAACTCGTACGTTGTTTCAAACTTTCCGACTGCATACGGAAATAGACTCGCTTTGGATGCATTAAATATCGATGAGCTGCTGATATTCGTCACGATGCGACAATTTCCACGCGGCCGCTGACGGGTCGCCCCCCCCTCTCCAATTTTGTCTGCGGTGGAACTGCGTCGTCGCAACTGCCGCCAAATATCAGAGGGCGTCCCTCTGCGGGCCGACCGCTCGATACTCCGCGATGAGTTATTCACAAGACGAACGTCACCACTTCGCATTCGATTTTTGTCACCAACTGCGATGCTTTCTGTGTGCGATATGTTAAAAATAAGCTGTACACCGGGAATGTTGGTGTTGAAATGTGTAATCAACACCAGAATGAGAAAATTACAATATACAAACTTTTATTGATTTATACCGCAAATTTCTTAAAACTATCCTAATGGAGTTTTCTTAAACTCTCTAATAATGTTTAGCAATAATATGGCTCACATTATTCTTTTATATGTTGTCGAGATATATTTTCTACGCGAATTCCCTGAACAAGAAGAAAAAAATGAAGTTAAGGAGAATTATGACGGCTGAGTCATGTCGCCATTTAGATGTCTTCCTTTACGAGATTCTAGGCCAAAATAACGAGTGCTTTATCAATCTACTCTCTTAAGGACTGGTTCAACTTAAGCGTTAAGCAGCACCACCCCTGTGTTCGACAGGAAGCCCTCGCCCTTTTAGGGATTCAACTGGTTCACATCATCATCATCATCATCATCATCATCATCATCATCATCATCATCATCATAAAAGCGCCACAAAGAAGTTAAAATGGTTCCTTCCCATTGCATTCGTTGTCTTATTATGTTTAATTCTCAATGAAAATAATCCATTGCCGTTAAGTGCTTGTACAGCAGCGTTTCTTTCGATTTAGTGGTCAAGGTGCTGAGCACATGCCAAATAGTGGCAACGCAAATGCACAAAAACACCATAAAGAACTACATCGGTGCTTGTGTTCTAGTTGCAACTAATCGTCTTATTGCTAAACGTTGGGGTCAATGAGATCTTGACCACTAACACGATCAAGAGAGCGCAAAAGTGCTATTGGATTGGTTGGATGATTCATTGACAAGTGTTTTGGGGGCGCAACTGGTAAGGTCATTAATCCCATTAGTGTAGTGCATGTGTGTATGGACGGAGGTGATGGAGATATTCCCCTCTCTGGATGGCGAGATCTGGCGCCGACCTACTCCTTGGCTAGTGGAATTTTCGACAACCAGGTATCTTCCATCAATGACGCACCGCCCCTATCGAGACAAGGTCTACGCTTCCGACTGGTCATCTGTCGTGTGTGATAGTGTAGAGAATGTAACTATAAGTGTGTAAAAAGTAAGGGTTGAGGGTAGAAAAAGGAAGAGGAGGAAAGGGTCACGCGCGATCCGTGGCTCGTTTGTTTAGGTACTGCTCCGGCATTCGCCTGGTGATCGGAGAAACCACGGAAAACTACCGATCAGAGCAGCCAGTCGCTAGAATTAGTAATATTTGAAAGTGAAATATTTTCGTTTTATGTTTGCTGGGACCGGTCAGTGCAGAGGTCAGACTGCTCTACTTTCATTGGTGTAGTAGGAGTTCAATTGAGTAAAATCTTAATGGACTTCGTGGCGAAAAAAATGGGTATGCATCCTGCAATCCGTTTTCCCTGCCACCATCATACCAGCTAATATCCTTTCACTTTTGGCTAACTAAGAAGGCATAGCCCGGTTACACTAAAAAAGTGTTTCCGTTGATGAGTAACGTAAATAGATGGGCACGCACCATTTTGAACAAAACGTGAAAATGAGGTTAATTATCGCAATTGTGAATATTATCTAACTAAAAGTTAGTTTCGGGAATTCAGTCATCCCTTGTCTCCGAAAATACCAGTCATTCGATAAAAAAAATTATTAGTGTATTGATTCAATTCAGATCTTGGATTAGCATTGTTCTCAAAATGCCTACAAAAACAGTAACTGAATATGTTTCAGGTATCTTGAAACAATCTTGTGATAGTTAGTGAGAAACACACTATTGACCCTGGGAAGATTATCTTATTTATTTCTGACGGAACGTGAACTCGCATGAGGAAAGAGAGAAAAAGAACGAAAATTGTTTTTTACACATGCTGACCGAAACCATAAAACCCGAACAAAGAAAACAGAAAACGAAGAATAAAAACAGAAACGGGCGCCGTGAGGAAAGAGCGAATGCTGCATCAATTATAGAAGTGGCAATTGCTCAGAGGCTGATTGGCCTAGTTCGCGGAAGCGCGCTAGCGGGCGCTCGAGGTCGGGGCGGCAGGGAGAGGGGGAGAACGTGGGCGCGGGTGGGGGTGGGGGCGGACACGAGGACGGAGGCGAGGACGCCCACAGAGTCGATGCCAGCGAGGAGTCAGACGGAAAACGAGTTGGCACTGCACACAGAAAGGAACTGGTCAGGACGAGCCGCGATTGGACAGGACTGGGCGCGAAAAGGTGGCGCGGGATGGTGTGGGATGGGTTTGGGGGTGCGTACTGGAAAATAACGACTTGGTCGGAGGATGGGGTAGAGACAGGGACGGAGGCGAGAACACAGCAGACTTGGTACCAGCGTGGAGGTAGACGGCAAACGAATTGGCATGCACACGGGACGGAACGGGGGAGGACAGGACAAGACAGGACCGGACAGGATGAGGTGAGGCGGGGCTGGGTGGAGTGGGGCGGGGCTTGAGGGCCTGAACGGAAAAGGGGCGACTGGGTCGGAGGGGGCAGAGACGGGGACGTAGACGAGGACAGCAGCAGAGTTGGTGGCCAGCGAGGAGGCAGAGGGAAACGAACTGTCACTGCACACGGGTCGGAACGGGGCAGGACAGGACAGGACAGGACAGGACAGGACAGGACAGGACAGGACAGGACAGGATTAGGTGAGGCGGGGCTGGGTAGAGTCGGGCGGGTCTTGAGGGCCCGTACAGGAAAGGGACGACTTGGTCGGAGGGGGGAAGAGACGGCCACGTAGACGAGGACAGCAACGGAGTTGGTGCCAGCGAGAAGGCTGACGTGAAACGAGTTGGTGCTACAGACGAGACCGGGTGGGGAGCGGGGCGAGGGGCGGTGGGCTTATAATTGATTTATGCGACGCGTCGAGCCGAGCGCGACAGTCGCGTGCTGTGGCGGCGGCTTGCCGCAGCGCTGCATTTACAATTGGCGGCGCTCGAACCGGCTGACCGCTTGAGCCGGGCGCTCGGCCGCTGCCCGACGTTGATGCCTCGCCTGAAAAATGCTGCTTTTTTGGTTATTTATCCAGGTTTCTCAGATGTTTGACAAACACATTCAGTAGACCTATTAGTACTAAAAAATGGAATTGGTACAGTGAATCTTCAGTAACTGAAATCTAAGAAGACATAGCTTCCTCCTGTGGAAATTTTTTGGAAAAATTGAAATCATAGAGTATGTTAGGTAAAGGGAATGTAAGAAATAATCATTATAATTAGACACATTGAAAACTTGAGTGCATTAGATAATGTCCGTCGACACGCTTGTGTTTTCTGTGTACTTTGTTGAAGAATAAATACGTACGGGCTGAATATATATATATATATATATATATATATATATA